>JAHWFP010104965.1:0-11126 GCA_023313725.1 Lithobius niger | reverse complement strand
GCAATTAATGCTAGTGTGGTTTATGGTTAGAACTAGGTTTTTATCTGGTCGCCTTCGAACCTCTAACTTTCGTTCTTGATTAACGAAAACATTCTTGGCAAATGCTAGTGTGGTTTATGGTTAGAACTAGGGCGGTATCTGATCGCCTTCGAACCTCTAACTTTCGTTTTTGATTATTGAAAACATTCTTGGCAAATGTTAGTGTGGTTTATGGTTAGAACTAGGTTTTTATCTGATCGCCTTCGAACCTCTAACTTTCGTTTTTGATTATTGAAAACATTCTTTGCAAATGCTTTCGCCATTTGCCAACTAGTGTGTGGCCGTCAAGTAGATGAGATTTCATTGTTGTCAGAGCTAAATTATTGGTGGACGTGAAAAGGTCTCACTAGCAGACTTTGCCGTTTCACTGTGAACTGAGAAGCTATATTTCGCCTATTCTGCTATCCTCAGTAACTTTTGTACATCAAACGACCATGAGGCACACCATGTTGCATAAATAAATAGGCCTACTGTCCAACCCAGTTCTCCGTTTGCTGCTACTTACGAAATTAAAGGGGCAGGTAAAAATTAGCTAACACATTTTTAACCGGCTATTGCGATTGTTTCTGCGTTTAGATTATATAACAGAAATCGCTGTTGCCGTGCACGATAGAGGTGTGCGCCTCAACATATTCAAAAGATCGGAAGTGTGTACATAAGACTGGTTGCGACTATAGGTAGTCGCTGTAGTTGCTTGTTTACATTGGTCATGACTGAAAAAGCTTTTTTACTGATAGTGTTGTTATACCAAAGCATATATCCCTGTTACACCGTTACACGTATATATATCTATACCAATGTATGGACCACTGTGTATTTGTATACCATTGTTTTTTGTTTTTTTTTTTCGTTTTCTTTTTTGGCATTATATTGTCAAAAAAACGGGGGAAAAAAACCAATGGTACACAAATATACAAAGGTAGAGAAAAGTTGGCCTACTTTAATTCGATAACTTGGAAATGCATGATACAATTCAAACGAAATCTATTAAGAATATTTTTTTAAGGCCGAACGAAGGAAATCTGTATGCCCGGTCTTATATACCAGTTGACTGAAATCCAAAATGATGCCAAACAAAACCCCTTTTTCGCTTTAAACTTTCAGACCATTTAACTGATCCCTAGAGGCTATAGCCTATACATCTCGTAAATTTATTGTGCGTTTCTTAAATGTAAATTGCTTAAGTTTCAAAGCTGAAAGAAAGTCATAGCTACAAAACCGAACATTTGCTTGAAAGTAACATCTGTCTGGAAACATACGATTTAGTTTTTAAGCAATAAACTTATTAAATGACTCGACGTTCTACAAGATCGTTTCTCTGCACACTCTCAATTACGTATAGTCATATTCCTTTACTAATAATAAAATGTAAAACGATAAAGTGGGATTTACAATTGAAAAAGATGGTTTAGGTTTCTTCTCTGCATAAAACATCAAGTATTATTATATAAACGGATTATCAATATAATGAAATGAAAATATTGATATGAAGAAAACTCTTGGCATTAAAATGCTTTTATTTCGACTTGAATGTGCTTTCAGGATAAATCATTTGTCAACTAATTTTCTTCAAAACGTTTTATGGCTGCACACACAGCCTCAATTTAGTGATGGCCACGTTAACATGATAGAGCACTAATTAAATTACTGAAAATTATAACATTAAAAATTTGGTGGGGGGAGAGGGACGAGAAGCGCCAGTAAACAAAAGTCCCCTACTCGTTAAGCTGTTTTTTTTACGGTCCGAAAAATTATTGTTTTGTTTCAATTTAGTGATGGCCACATAACATGATAGAGCACTGATTAAATTACTGCAAATTATATCATTAAACATTTGGTGGGAGGGGAGGAGAGGCGCCAGTGAACAAAAGTCCACTACTCGTTAAGCTGTTTTTTTTTTTACTGTCCGAAAAAAATTATTCCTTTTCAGTTTAGGGATGGCCACGTAACATGACAGAGTACTGATTAAATTAGTGAAAATTACATTTTCGAAAATTTTATTTGGGGGGGGGGGAGGCGCCAGTAAACAAATTTGATTACTTGTTGAATTGTTTTTTTTTTCCAACCCATGTAACATGATAGAGCATCGCTTGTATTACTGAAAATTAAATTATTAAACATTGGGTGGGGGGGGGGAGGGAGGGAAGGCCCGCCAGTAAAGAAAAGTCCATTACTTGTTAGTTATTTTTTTCCGAAAAATCTTATTCCTAATGTTCCTATAGATGGCACTTGATAGTCATAGTGATGTAACATGATATAGCGAACCCATTAACTTTTTGTTTGCGGCCAATCGGCCCCCACCCCCCGCCCCGCAATAGCCAATCAAAGCAGTCGAAATATTTTTTTATAAGCAAACATTAAAATGTACAGGATGTGACGCGTTCCATGCATAGGAGTTGAGTTGTTTTGAACAACTCAACTCCTATATATGTTCCAAGCAATGTGCAAATGTGCCACGCCTAGCTACGCCGCTCCGCAATCGCGTTAGCTGCTCTTCCACGACTTACCATGTACCACGTTGCGCCTAAACCCAAGGTCCATGTACCCACGTCGCAATAATTTTACAGCGCCTTTATCTTATATTTGCTTAAAACTATACGTCGACGTAGTGAAATGCTCCTACCTCCATGTATACTCGGTAGTTTAATCTAAAAGCATGTAACCATCACAGTTGCCGGTTAAAAACGTGTTATGGGTAAATCCACCCACATTAGTCAGTGGAGAAAGTGTTAGCGACGCGACCAAAGCCAGCTTACCACTGATCTGTCTGTATTCATCCGCGAGCTTCAACTCAAACAATGATGCAGAAATAGCATAACAATTCATTTGCGCGAACATTTTTAATGCTAATAATTTCACATTTTTTAGGCAGTGTCACCCTACAGCATGTCTTTATTGTTAATACATTTATTGTTTAATGCTTAATAGTGTGTGTTATTTCTGCATTACCAAACTTTATTAAACAGGAATGATTTCTCTTTCAAAAATGTGCCTGAAAAGAGCCGTATTGGTTTGGCCTTTAAAAAGACCGTTTTGAGGAGCGCTAGAAGCAGGTGGGGTATTGAGGAGGGGGGGGGGGAGAACAGACTGTAACGAGTGTCTTACCTTCAATCCTTACGTGACGCTTTCAAGCCTAAGTTGTGAAACTTTCCGAAACTCTTCACAGTCAAGCCTGTTCAAACACTGATTTCGTGTGACCAGCATTAACACACGTTTCCTCCAATAACGAATGTCCTCCCCCCCCCCCACCCCCACCCCCCCAAAAAAAAACAATAGCCTATCGTCTCAATGACATTCCTTGTGACGCTGACGTTTACGAAAAGCAAACTGCAAATCCGGAGTGATTCGTCTCATTGTCGTCCGTGAGAAATTGGTATAGAATCGTATTCGTTTACGGCACTTGTCAGTTTTCAACAGGTGCAATGTCATTTCGACAAAAATCATGAACTTTTTCCGAATTTCTGAAAGCGTAAATTCGTCGCATTTTTACGTACGTGTGTCCGTGCATCGCAGCAAGGCTGTCGATTGAATAACGGTTGTGATCGTATGGTGTTTTCATACCGTCAAATAATGCACACAGTTCACGGTTCGACAACATCGTAGTATCAACAGCATTACCGAAGCCAAGCCTGCATGTCACCTTTACGTTAACTCTTCGTTGATAGTTTTTCCTCCTTCATAGAATGGTATGGAGCGTTATCCATTGTTCGGATTTCGTTTGCGTGGCGCAGTCAAACTTACTCTGAACTCTGTTCTGCAACGAACGCCACCCAGCGATCGTGTTTCTTTTGCAAATCGACGAATAGATTTCTTTTGATCATGTTGGCGCGGTTGGCTGTAGACATTCATTACAGTTTGCTTTTGGGAACTCGAAAGGCACCTGCAGAAGCCATCGATTGAGCTATTGTTGTCATGGCCGCCATCTTGGAACTACTTCTTTTGGAAGACAAGTGGCTGTCAAAGTTCGCGATCTGCTAAAAAAATGCTAATCGACTATTTTTTTGTGTTTCACGAGAATTATGTATGGCCAAACGTACCTGAATAGTTTCTGACATCGTTTCATCCCTAAAACGTTTTGGTTGATGCTGGGAAAACACGTACTACGTTAAGCCTAACGTCGTAATACAATTTCAACGCAAGCGTGAAGAGGCTCTATCGCATCGCTAACTCTCTCTCCACTGACTAATGTGGGTGGATTTTACCATAGCATTTAGACCTAATTTTAGATTTTAGGTGTAATTTGTCAGATTTTAGGCCCAATTGTGTTTACCTGGTGTTTTAATTTCGTAAGTAGAAGCTAACGGAGAATTGGGTTCAACAGTACACATCATTAGCTAATGAGACTAGTGTGTGCCGTTAACGAAATCCTTTTTGTTTTTTACGGTTGAGTGTCTTCCTGTAGTGGTTAAATGCGACGACCAAATGTTATTATTTCATTGAGTTGCGCGGAGAAAAAAGCCTCTTAGCTGTAAGGAAGCAACGTTGTTTTAATTTGCAGTGTTTTTTAAAGCCACTACCACTAAAAAAAAAAAAGGAACGGACATATAGGCAAAGTCAATGCTATAGTCTTCCCTACCGTTTCGGCTGTACAGAAGGCTAAAAGGAGGAATTTGAGATTTAGCAATTTTAGTGCCATTTATTGCCACTAGAAGCCGTTGTTCGCAGAGTGTGTAAACCGATTTAAATTGTATGCGCGTATTTTAATATTGTCACAAAAAAGAACAAGTATCCAAGTTTCAGCCAATCAAAGTACTGATATCAGAACAAAAATGGCTGCCACCAAGTTGCTGCATTAGTTGCCAAACTAATGCTACCGACTATTACTTCACACGTTAAATGAAAAACTTGACCATTGCTACGGGTTGTAACCTTTGAGCTAATAGTCGGTGGGAATAGCTTCACAACTAATGTAGCAATTTGGTGGCAGACATTTTTGTTCTGATATTACTATACTTTGATTGACTGAAACGTGGCGGGTTCTTTCACCATTGTGGGTTTTGTTACAGATTTATTTTTTTACTGAAAAGAACAGGCATTTGATTACAACGCATCTAGTGTCAAGAAATGGTACTAAAATTGGTAAATCTAAAATTTTTCCTTTTTATTCCATCGAATGCTGTAAAATTTTGAGATTTATGTAGCTCGTGCATTTTTCATATGATTTCAATTGTTCTTTTTTAATTTAACAGAGTTAAATAACGCCTATTATAGTAATAATCAAGAGTAAATGACCTTATTTTTCCTATAAATAAAAAAGCCCTCAGCTTCATCGTTCGGAATGTAAGCGTATTCAAATCATGTATGGTTATAACTATGGAGGCGAGTTTTTTTTTTATTTACAGGATGGTTATTTGTACAATAAGAAAGATCGTTCAGTTTTGGGTTTTTGTTTTTTAACATCCAATGTCTTCGATTGTTCAGGTGACGAAAATGTTGATTCTGCGATATTATCGATGCCTTGTCGACCGCCATTTTCGTCCAAATTTTTTTGATGTGCCAGCCAGTATTGTCGAATTTCGGGATCAGCTGGACCCCATTCTTCTGATGGTACGAAAGCTCCAAATACATCCTGAAAAATATTTATTTCATTTTACCAGTAACATATTTGACTTAATACACAATAATTTTGGGTCAAATATTTGGTCTAGGACTGTACAACAAAAATGTAAAAAAAAATTTCCCAGCGGTGGACACATTCGAACACATTTGCTTACATGCAGTAAAACTCTGTGACACGGAATCTTATCAAAAATCCATTTATGAATTACAGATCAGTGGATGACAGGGTTCCATTGATAGCAAATATGTTTCTATTTCGACTCTGTTCATGTTTTAGGCTTGACGGATAAATGTTCCCAGGGTGGATGACTTTCTCGGTCAGGCTCCATACCGGCACTTTACACGGAACACCAGGGACAGAGTTTTGACAGAATCATTTCAGGCAGGAAATTATCATCTGGCCAGATGATATTGCCCACGATTCAACAAAGTTCGTGATGGCATTGGTGAAAAACAAAAACAAAAATAAGCAGAACCCTCCAATAACATAATCTACTCTTTCTGCCAGACGATGCGTACTCTTACTAACCACAGCGAAGATGTTTGCTTCTTCAATCAGTGTTAAGGTTCAATAAAATTAATATAAAACTATGTGATATCTGATCGTACATATTTTACTAAATATTAAAATATCCATTAGGCCTAGAATACCCGAACTCCAACAAATAATAACTGAGCAAAAAACGGCTTCGCCGTTTAAAAAAACAAAACTATCAGAGCTCGTATCCTCATACTCACAGCCCTGAAGGTACACGAATAAAAACGAATTAGAGTTCACTGGAACGCAACGAAGTATAATTTGAACTATAATTTGTGTTAATTTTGTGTATGAATTTTTATCTTTCAATTTTGTAGAGTTTTGCTGTTTATGGCGTCTATTTTGTGTGTGTTTGTGGGTTTACGTTTTGCGAATTGGAGTTCAAATTATAGTTCGTTGCGTTCGAGTGAACTCTAATCCGTTTTTTTTTTCGTGTACCTTCAAGGCTATGGGGATACGAGCTCTGTTTTTTTTTTCTAAACGGCAAAGCCGTTTTTTGCTCAGTTAATTTGTTGGCTTTTTTCGCTTCCATTTTATGTGTCCACTGTCCACCGATTTTTTTTTTCGTAAAAACGGAACATTAGAAATGGATACGTATGTTTAGGTTCCGCCGAAGGTTTGTCCCATGATTATTATTTGATGGCAACACATTAGCGTATTTCTGGATTTAGCATCTGGATCTCGATGAGTAGTTGATTCTGGATTGTTTAAGTATCGTGGCAATAATCGCGGAAACAATTCACCTGGCTTCCCGAAGCCCGCATTGAAAAAGTAAATAAGTCACTGAGTCATGTCGGCCGCCCAATTATGAGGCCTAAAAATTTAAAACTTCGTACCCTGCCGGCCGTGCTAATACAAAAAAAAAATCCATTACTTCAACAAACGGTGTTTGATAGGTACTTTGGTATACTGCCAAAAAAAAACTAGGATTATTGCACTCATTACCTAAACATTATAGCCGCCACCTTCAGGCAAGCTAAAAAGCCAATATTTAGACCAAATAGGGGGAAGGGGGGAGAGCAGCACGGAAAAAACTTAGGAAAATAAAATAAAATTCATTCTTACGCACGATAAAATTTTCAGTTCAAACGCAATGTTAAATTTAGCCATGTCCGAGCTAGAGCGCTTTTGAGTATTAAATGCCAGCATGCGGCGCCATCATCACCAACGAGACAGGAAACGTACGAAGAAAGGTCGGTCATACCTATGGCCTGAAAAGCCATTAAAAAAATGATTCGCAGAAACCTGTTGAACAATTTGTTTTGGTATACGTGAGGTATGGCATGTTAACTAAAAAAAAATCCTTGCAGGAAAAAATAAATTCGGCTTTTGTTAATAATTTATTAATATAAATAAAATTTCCTTTCTTCCTGGTGTTATAAAAAGGTTAGGCTGATAAACGAACTATTATTTTCCTTTGGACGTATACATGGAACCCTGTAGTCGCGAAAAATCTGTTTCTCGCTTTGAGGCTTAGCACTTGAATGGGCGAACCCTACCTTAGATATGCCCCAGATGAACACCCAGTACCAAGATATAACACTATTTTTCACTGCATTAACTGCGTAAGAATTGGCATGAAGCTTTTCATATGCATTACCTTGATGGGTATCTAAAATACTACCTTTTTAAGTGCCCTCTTCACATATCGTACTTACCCCTTTCCTATAGAACTGAAACAAGGTGGCCAACGCCCAAATGGGTATTTGAATAAGTGACAAGCTTTGAATACAGAGACCAATGCCCTCAGCCCATGATGGGTAAACGTAATCTTCATATGTTGGACGAGCGGAGGACACCCTTGATGTAACAAATAGGGCCTGCAAATAAAATTTGTTAAAACCGTATTTTTTAAGCTTATCACATATAGGGCAGTGACAAGACGCAGTCTTATTGTATATAACTCTATAGTGGAGCCAGTTACTGGGCTAGCTGCAAGGTGCACTGGTGGGGAAAAAGAAGAGCGTCTTACTGAAGCGAATGCTATTAGACTGGATTTCTTAGGCCTAAAACGCGCGAGTTTTGTCGATTTGTTGGCAGTTGCTGACATTTTTAAACAAGCAGAATCTTTATTTTCCAATTACAACCTAAGCAGCATAAAGGATTGGAGAAAACAACGGTTTTTTTAAGCCTACGAAATCCACTCTCAAAGCACTGGCTTGACTAGAAGTGCCGTTGTTTAACCCACCATTTCAATCTAGTGACCCTTGCAGGTATCTCTCTAGTAGCAATATGACGTCACTTGACGCTGTTCTATACCAAAAATTCCAACAAAATTTAAAAATGTTGTGCCTAAAATTTTGTGCCTAACGTCATTCGAAGCCAGCTAATGACAGTGTTAGAATTTTTCATTTTACCGGGATAACCCAGTTACCAATGACTGATGTTCTTTCTACGAATTCGGCCTAAACAAGAGAGAACCAAGTGACATTTTTTGCAGCAAAAGCGAACCAAGTGACATTTTTGCAGCAAATGCGAACCAAGTGACCTTTTTGCAGCAATAATTAACCAAGTGGATCTTTCTGCAGCAATATAACGAACCAAGTAACAAACATGGCCGATCGACGAGCTCAACCGATTCGCACGGTTTATGTCAATCGGACATGACTCGTTTTCCCCACGGATCTTATAATAGTGCAAAACGAAAACAGACATATGGAACTACATGTTAGCAGCCATATGCACGTCGTAGTAATTCCTATAGCATAGCTTTAGCTACACGAAATAACATAATAATGGTGAAAAAGTGCTTGAATTACGAGTACGATTGTATTCTATGCAGACGTTCTTCCTTCCGGGGGCATGAAGGCTAATGAGTTGCTAGTGAATGAAAAACGATTAGGACCGTGAATGATGCTATTGGAAGTAATATTTGGTTTACTATACGGATTTTGGTAGGTTAGGTTTGTTGAAGTTTGCTTCAGTAACTTCACACTACGTTTTTCAGAAAAACAAGCGATTTTTCCCCATTTTTTGAAAGGTGCTTTTGCAAGTAGGCGTAATTTTTTTGAAAACCCCTCATTCATGATTCTGGCCTCCAGAACCAAGTGACGTTTACCCCTTTCCTTCCCCCTCCCCTTCAAATTAGCATCATTTACGGTATCAGCAGTGCAAAAAGTATTGGCAGTGCCAGAGGGGAAGCCCAGTTGGGCCCAGGCATTGGGATATGTGGGGGGGGGGGGGTTCTTAACGTCGGGTCTTCGTGAAATGAGGGGGAGAGGATACCTGCCCTTATTTGTCACTCCTTGGATGTGCCAACAGCTGATTCTAATATCGAGGAAGTAGGTTTTTATGTTATATTTTTTAACTTAACATTTAACTCTCTTGGATTTTAGCTAATATTAAAATAAAAAAATTATATTTTAATTTTTAACTGTAATTATTTAATGTTTTTAAAGTTTACCAATAAATTATTTATCAATAAATTTATCAATAAATTCATTTCTACTCTCAGTAAAACAATGCAACTTACGGCAAGGAGTACGGGACAGACGATTCCCCAACTGATGAACCAGAAGATGCTCAATTCGCAGTTTAGCATGAAGTCAATATCCTTTATGAGTCGTTTAGCACCTGAGAAAAGAAAACAATGCCAGTAAAATTATAAAGAGGGAAATTTCGTAAAATGAAAGCGAAATTTCGATTCAATTGATGGGACATTTGATTTATATCTCATTGACATTACAAGCACATTATTTTGTTTGAAGTAATTTTGCTTAACCCCCAAATCATCTGCAGCAGAGTCCTGATTAGATACACGAAACGGCTCAAACTTAAACTTTACTGGATTTTTTTTTTAGATGCAGAAAAAGTCCAGTAACGGGAAAGGTGAATCCCGTGAATCCCAGGATTCGCGTTCTTGTTACTGGAATTTTTTTCTGATCCAAAGTTAACCGGGAAACCTCGGATCAGAGGTCGAGAAAGTGTCCCGAATAGTAAGTAAGTACAAGTAGGTAAATTTATTCAGCTTAAAGGTACATGCATCCATGTTGGTGTTCCTGTATGACTCAATTTTGCGACATTAGTTCAAACGTATGTAAATGATGCCAACATTAATTTTCTTGTTTTTGTCTTTCGTGCGCGATGATTTTGCGACATCAACTCAAACCTGTGTAAATGTTGCAAATGCTAATCCCAACGTGTCGCACGATATACCGGAATGATTTATGTCCCTTTAAACTACAAAACTAGTTTGGAAGAGGATTACTCTAGATGCTAACTTGACGATATATGTACAGGAAATGGACTGAGATAAGGGGATGGAAATTGAGTACACGCTCAACATGGCTAGTGCACACAACAGCTTGCTCTGTCATTACTAGAGTAAGAAATAGACATAAATCGCTGGAAATAATACTAAGGAAAAAGCGACTAAGGCGCTATGCAAGTGATCTGGGGGCGAACTGGGTAGCTGGTTCGAATCCGGGTCATGCCACTCCGACGAAACGTAAGAGCATAAAGGTGGCTTACTGAACTACGTTATTTCTTGTGTATGGTTTTCGCTGTTGGCCTAATTTTCCTTATTACTAGAGTAACGTAGGTTATTTTTCGAAGGGAGGCTTGGAATTGATTTTACAACTTGAGTTTGAATCACAATTTGGGTTTGAATGTTTTCTGCAATTTCAAGCAATCGTTAAAAAAAATTCGCTTCCACTTACAAGCCATTAACAGTAAAATAAAATAAAACAAGAAGTGCACATACATACGTATTTCTCGTCACCAGGTGTATGAAACACAAAAGAGTTTCGTCCAACTTATCAAAGAACACTATTCGTGACAGCTTAAGCATTGGTTTAAGTATACTAGGCTGGGGAAAAAATACAGAATTTGTGCAAATTAAAAGAACCTAAGCTTAACCTGGTCGAAACAGGCTAGCAATAGGAGACCATTCGACCTCTTTCCTGCGAGTGCAGAAAAGAAGTGAAGGTAGACGTTGGTGCTAACTTTTACATGCGATTCAGGGTAAGAGTTATTTTTTAGGGGGGGGGGG
>JAHWFP010104964.1:0-23505 GCA_023313725.1 Lithobius niger | reverse complement strand
TAACAACTCATTCTCGTGTCTTACACCACCACTGTCTCCTCTGTAAAAAAGTGTTGATGTGTTAGTAATACGCAGTAGATGCAGACAATGTGTACAGTGGAGGCTGGTGTGGGGAACTTCTGTGGAACTTCTGAGCAACCAAACTGTTTGTTTGAGGAATGACTCATGCTAATCTGTCTATTCTTATGGCTTGCGTCATGCAGATACGCAGATATGGTGCACAGTGGTATTCAGAGACACCCGCTTTATTTGTCATTGGTTGCATGTTTCGCAATAGTAGTGTACGAATGCGACTGTTGGCCTTTAGGTAACTGCATCGGGACGATTCGGATATTCTTGATGTGATGTTTCTTGATTGGAGGTTTAGTGTGTTTGTATTTGTATTTGTATTTGTGGGTCATTGGGCGCATGGCTAGTAGCCAAGGTTCACCAATAAACGTAAATCAAATCAGCAAACGCTTTAATTTAAATGATTGAAGTTGTCACTCCAGCAAAACTAAAACAATACCTCCGTTCCTATTCAATATTTTTCGCCCAAACTTGGCCAGATAGTCGATAACTGGGCAGTGGCTAAAATAAGATGCTACGAAAAAAAAACTACAAAAGAAGTGATATCTAAAACAAATCCAACTAGGATGAAGGAACCCACCAAGTTTCAGCCGATCAAAGTGGTGATATCGGAGCAAAATTGGTTGCCACGAAGTTGCTAAATTAGTTGCCAAGCTAATCCCACTGATCACACATTACATGAAAAAGTTGAGCATTGCTACGGGTTGTAGTAATGGTCAGGTTTTTTATTTGACCTTTGATCTAACAGTTGATCTAATATAGAGACGTAATGTCCGATTGCCCGATCTGCAGCCGTTTTTGTTGCATGTAAGTATTTTATCCAGTTGCTCGTAGGGTTCTATAAAACCTTTGCTTCTGATAAAGACACTTGCTTAGGCCTGCCGCCTTCATGCAACAACAACAATGAAAAATCAACAACTTGGCAGTGACATGCTATAGCCTGTTCCACATTATGTTTGCTGGAAACTGACTGACGCTATGTTTCCTTCCACTGCGCGTGTAAAACACACATACCATTCGTAGACTCTAACAGTGACTGTGTACAGTCTACATGGGTAATATCCCCATGTTTTTGCAGTCTTAGGGCAGTTAACGTATCGTCATATAGTCAGTTTCCTGCAAACATAAGGTGAACAAACTATAGCACGTGTCTTGCCCGAAGGCAAACGTGCGATTATTGTGCAATTTGCAACATACAGAAAGCGCCAGCTTGTCATTAAAAGAAGTTCAAAACTGAAAGGAACTAGAATTGTGATACAGTAAGACCTAACGGAGCAACGTCTATCACTTTTGAAGGCGGCAGAAAATAAATATGGATTTAAAAAAGTGTGGGCTACTGATGGACGGGTAATTACTACAAATTGAACAGGAAGAAAGATCAACATTAAGTCTATGGCTGATCTTAATTCCTAATAACGTAACCGTGCTAGTCAATTTTTTTTCGAATAATCCCATTATATATCTGTTGCTTCACATTTATTTTATTATTTTTTTTTTTAGTTTTCTAGCATGTCCTGCACCTTCCCTACCGTAATCTCGAAGAATTTTCCCTTAAGATTATCCCTACTTTTTTTTTTTCAATTTTTAATTAGTTGAAGTACACTAATTTATTTATAGTTTAATTAATTGTTTAAATATTGTTGTCGTTCAATTGCTTTGGTTGCATTAGCCTACTCAGTTTATCTTCCTTGTTTTTTTAACCCTTTACATTTTTATAAATACTGCTGTCAATAATAATACTAACTCCTTTTCTCAAGTATTTTCTGATAATGAACATATAAGACGATTTGACGTTGACGCCAATTTACTGACTAATAGTCTAGCCAATACAGCATACAGTTCCTGCTCTGAATTTATTAACTTAAGTTCGGATTACAGGATCAACTCATCTCCTTTTACTGTTGTTGGTATTAATATTCAAAGCCTGCATGATCATTTTAATCAGTTTGAATCCTTCATCCATGATTTTAATTGTTCTCCAGAAATCATTGCTGTTACGGAGACATGGATTCCAGATGGCTACGAAGGCATTTATTTTCTGGTTAATTTCGTAAACCTTGGCAATAACAAAGATAAATAAAATAATCATGGCGGAGTAATGTTGTATATAAAGAACGGCATACAGTTCAAACCTAGAACTGACCTTTAACTTGAAACAAATTGCTATGTTGCGCAATCACTCTTTATACAAATTCATCAAGCTAATGAGAAGAATATCGTAATTGGAGACATTTACAGACAACCTAACACCAATTATGATGAATTTAGCAGAAGTGTGTCTTCTATGCTTGATAAGATAAGTCATTCCAAAGATATACTTTACCTTGTTGGTGACTTTAATCTTGATTTACTTGGTTATCAGAATGACACTAAAGTGTTTCTGACTGGCTTGATTTGATTCAAAGTACCGGATTAATTTCTACCATGACAGTTCCCACACGAATTACTAAAACATCTGCTACGCTTATTGATAATATTTCTGCAACAACCATACAAACCTTTATATTGCTTCAGTACTGACAACCAATTTCTGATCATCTGATTACGATTCACACTACTTTCTTTAAGAAAGTGACAGCTTGTTCTTCGCCTAAATCAGTTGACTTTAAAATTAGAAACATCGATCCACAGTCCATTCAAAAATTCAGGCAAGCACTTAGTTCTAACAAACTTCTGCCAGACACAAAAACTAATGTTAATGTAGTGTACAGGCATTTTGCCAGTACCTTTAAGTCCTTATATGAATACTGTTTCCTTCTCCGGACTGTACATAAAAACAATAAAAACACAACTAATCTCTGGATTACCCCAGCCATCATTAAATCTTCTAAAACAAAAGCTAAGTTATATAAGGACTTCCTTAGAACCAGATCTACAGAAGATGAAGACCATTACAAGTCAATTAACAGAGTACGTCTACAAATTATACGACAAGCGAAAGTATATTGATAATAAACTTAAAGCTGCAAACCAAAACATCAGAGACACATGGAAAATTATTAACTCTCTTATGGGTAAAAATAAATTCTACTCTTCGGTTAAGACTCTATCTAAAAACAATGAATCAATTACAAATCCTTCTAATATTGCAGAAGAGTTCAATAATTATTTTACTTCCATAGGTGGTATTCTGAAGAAAGCTACCCCTAATCTAAATAAAACCGTCACATATATGTATTCACAGCCCAGCAGCAATTCGTTTTTCAAGTATCCTTGTACTGGTCCTGAGTTAGCTTCGATTATCAATACCTTAATTAATTCTCAATTAGCTGGTCATGATCAGATTACAACTGATATTATCAAACAAGTTGCTCCATAGATTATTCCTGCTCTTGTTGAAATTATTAATCTAAGTTTAGCTGAAGGGCAGTTTCCTGATGACCTTAACACAGCAAAAGTTATACCGATTCATAAAGGTGGAAGTCAAAATGATGTAAACAACTATAGACCTATTTCTGTATTACCTGTGATCTCAAAAATTCTTGAAAAGGTTGTGTTTAATCGCGTCTACTCTTATCTTGACAGAAACGATATTCTTACTAACAGTCAGTATGGATTTCGACCTGGAAGAAGTACTGAAGGGGCAACACTCAAATTCGTTCAGGATATTGTTAATGCTTTTGAAGAGAATCTTTATACTGTAGCTGTCTTCATTGACTTGTGAAAGACTTTTGATACAGTAAAACCACAACCGTCAGTTGTATAAATTGAATCATTATGGTATTAGAGGGGTTACAAATAACTGGTTTGAAAGTTACCTTGAAAACAGAAATCAATATGTCCAAATCGAAACCAGCTCTTCTTCAAGAAAACCTATTAATTGCGAGTTCCTCAAGGAACAATATTCTGACATTATCTTCTGCCTCCTCAACGCCTTTGAAAATTATGATAAATGTGAAATTCTTTACCAAAATTCTTTTTACCTTTTAGTCAATTTTATTTTTTAATTGCACAAGATGTTCAGTTCAGTGTTTACTGTTCACTTCATCATCATAGGGTACTTTATTTCCTTTCGGGATTCTATTTCCACTCTTATAAATCCATCCCTAGGATCACTGCAGACTGCATTCACAGATTCCGTTACTAACTTTACACAACGCTCGACTTCCTGTGTGTGACAACCGTAGTTTGAAAAATTCTTTGCTTTCCACTCACTGATGTGTACGAAGGCCGAAAATTCCTCGTACGTCCGATTGCACGTCCCAGCCCAACATGTCAATGAGAAAATAGTGTTTTCGAATGATGTTTAAAACCTAACGATTTAACATGGTCTAAGTATTTGTTGCCCTCTAACACAGCATTACGACTGGTGCATTAACTCTCTCTATGACTTGTAATGGCTATTGTTGTTTTGCAAGTTTGTTGCGTATTACGGTAGGAACGTGTTCACTTGAGGTTTGGATGCGATACCACCAGTTTTGCTACGTTGTGGACCTTACCCCCTTCTCACAGCAGCCAAAAATGGCGTGTTCAAAAAAAAGTTTAAAAGATGGTGTTTTCAAAAAGTTCTTATTAATTATGCTGATGGGTGCCTTTTTTCTTTTTGTGTTTTTGTATACTATCTCTGCCAATGTGCGTGAATTTTAAATACCGACTTTCAGACTGCATTTACAATACAAACGCTTGAATTGGCACGTACGCCAGTTCATGAGCAAAGCCGTGTGCGTGAACAGTCTGCCTTTCCCGCTCGTGACAACGTCCCGCTAACGCAAACGTTCTTCCATTTACAAATCAAAAGCGTGAGCAGATGCGTGAGTTTGCTAATGCTGGCCGCTACTTGATCCAACTATGCTATTTCACAACTTCCCCTTCTATAGCAGCAAGATTCGATGCCATCCGTGTCAAGGTCACTGTAATTAAGATATCTGGCCGTTTATTTTGAGCATTCAACCTTTTAGCAGACCACGTTTCCTTTCTTGTGGCGCCGATGGAATCCGTTGATGCCGCCATTTTCCTATCCCAGCATGCAACAACTAAGCGTGCGTGCATTGCTCGGCGCTCATCGATCAAGTAGATATTCGCGTGACGCTTGAAACTTGTGAAAATATCAAAACGCGTGCGTTGGCCCACCTGCTGCACAATTGTAAATGCTCGCTCTTAAGCGTTGAGCATGGGAAAAACTCGAGTTTCACGCGCCCAGCGTCACGTGTACGCGTTGAAATCAATGTTATAAATGGGCCCTCATTGTAAAAGGTCGTCAGCCCTCGAGAGGTAAATGTCAGAGGTGTTACTTTTTTCTGGGGCTGTTGACTTTGGAGAGGCAAGTCCCGACTTCTGTAAGTTCTGACTCTCTTTGACTTTCAATTTCAGTTTTGTTTGTTTCTTTTGCTGTGCTTTGTTATGTTTCTGTAGTTACCATTGTTGCTTGTTTTTTTCTGGTGACAACTGTGGTTGGACAAAGCAGCTGGAAAAAATAGGTTGCTGACCAAAAACATTCCATTGTCAGGGGTTTGATTCTTTCGCTATACATTTACTTCCTTCTTATAATGATATATTTATGAAACCAAATCTTGTCTCATGGAACCCAAAAGGATTGTCCTAATTGTCCTGAAAGCTGAAAGATTTGGATTCCAGTTTATCGTATTGTGCATATGAAGATCCAGAATGTATGTCCTATTACTGTTATTGAACTTGGGATAAATCACGTCTTTAGTCCAGATTGTTATTGCTCCTTGAAGCGGAGTGTATCAGAGTAATGTGTGAACATGTTCTGCCTTACGATGGCTATATTCTAGTTTCACTTGAAATAAATATAGAGAGTTACAGTCCCCAAAACGTTTGCCTGGTTTTAAGTTGCCTGTTACCTACTGCGTTTGCAACACGATCCACGAAATTTGAAAACCTCCGTGTTAGCTTTAGTCGGACACAGGGCTGTACCAGCTCGGAGCAATATCCCTTGGGATTGCTCCTGATTCGGCTCAACCCTGAACTCCCGCCAATATTTCCCTTCTCGTACAAATTCCATTCAGGCACAAATTCCTGTTGTCCCACAGACACGTTTCCTGGGTCTGGTGTTCGATTCCAGGTTGTCTTGGCTTCCACACTTACGTCAGCTTAAAGACAAGGCTTTGCGGGCGCTTAACATCTTGCGGGTCCTGTCGGGCACTTCATGGGGTGCCGATCGCGCTGCCATGTTGCGCCTCTACCAAGCCCTTGTCCGCAGCAAACTTGATTATGCGTGTATGGTCTATGATTCGGCTAGTGACTCCACTCTCCGGATGTTGGACACTGTGCATCACAGTGGCCTGCGTGTGGCGACTGGGGCTTTTCGAACTTCTCCAGTGGTCAGCCTCTATGCTGAGGCCTCGGAGACACCTTTGGCCATTCGTCGGCGACAGCTTGCCATTCAGTATGCTGTGCGTTTGCGTGCTGTGCAATCCAGTCCTGCTTGGTCCATGGTTTTTGGGCCAGACTTGCGAGTCGGTAGACGCAGGGTGGGTAAGGGTGATTTCCGCGATAGGCTCCAGCAGTCCTGTCAGGAGATAGCCTTTGAAATGCCCTGCGTCTTGAGGCTTGGGAGAATGCCAGTTGCCCCTTGGCTTGTCCCAGGTGGCAGTTTCATTTTTGCTCTGGCGTCCCTCCCGAAGGGTTCCACTCTACCAGCAAGGTACTTACAGGAGTTCCGGCGGCTGAGTTCTCAGTACGCCGGTTATCAGCGCCTGTTTACTGATGGGTCGAAGTCCGACGTTGGCGTGGCGTGTGCTTGTGTGTGTAAGGGTGTAACGGTTGCCCATCGCCTTCCATCAAGCTATTCTGTGTTCTCTGCAGAGCTTTTGGCTCTTGGTTTGGCGGTGCAATGGATCCTTGACCTTCAGGGCACGCATTTCATTGTCTTTAGTGATTCCATGAGTGCCCTGGAGTCCTTGGCGAATTACAATCCTCGGAACCCCTTGACACAACGTGTCCAAGCTTTGCTTTCCCGCTTGCCTGGCCAGCGGAAAACCGTGCTTTTCTGCTGGATCCCGGGCCATGTTGGGATAGCAGGGAATGAACAAGCCGATTCTGCTGCGAAAGGGGCCCTTTCTGGCCCTCTCGGTAGGGATCTCAGCCTTGTTCCCTCAGATGCCTTTCCAACTCTGCGTCTGAAGTTACACGCTTTTTGGCAAACCTTGTGGGACAGACAGGACGGTAATAAGTTACGGGCCATTAAAGGCACTGTCGAGGAGTGGCACTCGGCGTGTCGCCGCAGTCGCCGTGAGGAGGTTGTGTTGGCCCGTTTGCGAATTGGTCACACCCGACTTACTCACTGTTTCCTTTTGCGGGGGGTTGACCCTCCTGAATGTTCTTGGTGTCGACGGCCACTTACGGTCCGGCACTTACTTGTTGATTGTCGCCATCTTGATGGTGTTCGTCGTCGGTTCCATCTTCCGCATGACATTGTTTGTCAGTTGGGCGATAAGTTTGTCCTCCTGTCCGGTGTTTTTCAATTTTTGCAGGAGGTACAGATGTATGACAAGATTTAGATTAGGGGTTTGAATAACATCTCTGTAATGTGTGGTGCAGTGGCAACCCGGACCACTGCACTGTGACTGAGGTTGGCGCTAATGACCAAGTTGTCGACGCGCCATTAAGCCTCAATTCCCCCCCATTCTCGTAGGGGTTATAAGTATCCTTTCCATCTAGTCTTTGAGCCCAGACAGGGGTTTCCTCCTTTCATTATAAAGCCATTCCTAGGGACACCGCAGACTGCTTTCGCAGATTCCGTTACTAACTTCACGCAACACTCGACTGCCTGTGTGTGAGAACCGTCGTTTGAAAAATTCTTTGCTTACCACTCACTGATGTGTACGAAGGTCAACAATTCATCATTGGCAAATATTGTGATGATAGGCGGCTCAGTGATAATCCTTTCATGCCAAAAGACAATATAGGCTTCGAAGTTAAAGGTGGGTTCTTTGAAAACCCTGATACCATTTAGTGTGGTGCCTCTTGCTTTCAAGTTACATCGAACTCCAAGTTCTCTGATGTTCTGTGTTCATCAGTTATCATCCCAAGAAGGATATTTTCCGGATGGCCATAAAATCCGTTTCTTTGAAGTACTGGGTCGATGACGTCTTTCAGTTCCTTGCTCAATTAGCAGGACAGCTGAATAGTCTGTCACAGGCGTTTCACACCTTGTTTGCATGATTTGTGATATTTGATGGTGAACCACTTAGGAGCATAAACCTTCATTATGTATTCGACCTGTGTCTTCAATTCCGTCGAAGGATTTCCACAAGCAAGGTAGTGATAGTCTCCGGTGGAACTGTTGTTAATATGGGCATTAACGGTGGAGTGATATGGATTCTGGAAATAGAGCTAACCGTCACCTTCAGTGGTTAATTTGTATGCTACACAGCAACTTCCTTTTCGGCAGCTCTTTCTACATTTACATGAACAAACTTCTGGTCAGAAGCAGGAACCCTGTGAAACGTTGCTCATCAGTGACTGCCAGAAAATGAATGGCGTCAATTTAACTCAACTTTCAGACGAGATCATCAAAAACCTCAGCTCTGATCAGAACTTACTATACAAAATATGCAAATCCGTTGATAGTAACGAGTGTTCCGCTTGTTTATCGAAGGATGATCCAGGGAAAATGGCTCACTCCAGGTAGATCACAACAGTGAACAACATTCTATGTTACTACGTTGCATGTGAAAATACTGCGACGAAATTGAAGACACTGGGCGAATACATAATGAAGGTTTATGAGCTTATGCGGTTCACCACCAAACGTGACAAATCATGCAATCAAGGCGCGAAACACATGTGGTAGATTTCATGGCTATTCGAAAAATATTCTTCTCGGAATGATAACTGATGAAAGAGAACATCAGAGAACTTGGAGTTCGACGTTATCTTCAAGGCAAAAAGTACCACACCAGATGGTTTTAGGGTTTTCAAAGTACCCTCCTTGAACTTCGAAGCAAAAGACTACACTGATATCGTCTTTTGGCATGAAAGCACTATCATTGAGCCGCCTATCACCACAAAATTCGCCACTGATGACTTGTGGGGTGAGCACAGAATTTTTTAAACAACAGTTGTCACGCATAGGCAGTCAAGCGTTATGTAAAATTAGTAACGGAATCTGCGAATGCAGTCTAGTAGATGCATTTTAGTACTACGACGGACTGGCCACAAAAACCATTCTATTCTATTGTTATCGAAGCCAGGGCCCCTCAAACAGACCTACTACAATACTGGGTCTGCCTTCATCGAAGCCAGGGCACCACAAACAGACCTACTAGAATACTGGGTCTGCCTTCATCGAAAACCTACGAAAACCTTTTCGAAGTAGACGATACCTGCATAGGGGCTGTGCTCATGAATGAAAAAATTTTATTTATTTTTTATTGGTCGGTTGTACTGCTGTCGGTACGATCCACGCAGAGGCAGTCTGAATGGAGAAATGTTTATTCGTCTTCGGAAACTTTTCCCATGAGTCTATCGATGCTCGCAAAGTGTTTGTAGAGCTCGGACCATTCCGTAAACGAAAGTTGTAACAAAGTAACCACCGCCGTTGTTTTAGGGTCGTATTCCACAAAGTGCATTTGCGTGTCGTCATTCGTAAATCGTACTCTGATTCTTTTCTCCTCTCCAACACGAAGCGCTTTCATTTTAAAATCCAACAAGAATTTCATTTTGTTTCTGCTGTCGAGTTTGGACAATTCCAACATTATTGCCAACATATGTTTTTCGTGTACAGTCAGCTCCAATTGCTCGATTAACACTTCTCTGGCTATTTTGATGAACGGCGCGAAGACCTGTTTCGAAGTGGGATCCGTAATGCTTTTCCATAGACCCTCGTCCGTGCTTTCCCAACCTTTCCAAGCGAACGTATTTTCTTCTTCGTCCTTGGGCTGCAATTTCTCCCTCCACTCATTGGGTACAGTTCTGTTGATCTTTTCACCAAGTCGGTATAGGTAGGTCCACTCCAACGAGTTGAGTCTTAACTCTGTACTAAGCCCTGCCCGTTTGTTAAAAACGAGAGTCGGTCCGCTTTCAATCGTGACATTGAGGTATTTACTCAGCATAAAATAACCGCTAGTGGCATCCATGATGAGAATGTATCGTAGAGTTTGTTCTTTAATAAAAAATATAATATATATTTTATTCAACAAAAACATTATTACAAGCAACAAATCACAGAGCCATTCGTTTCTTTTTCTCTCTTCGCTCCCTTTGAGCCAACCTTCTTTTTTCCCTGAACACTATTTTCTCCTCTTCAGTCATTCTCGCACGTCGGTCGTTTTCCGCAGCTTGTTTTTTCTTTTTCTGGATGGGAGTTAGTGTGGCGTGCCTATCCCTATCTAACCGTCTTCGTTTATCCCTGACTCTCATCTTCCACTCTTCTGGATTTTGCACTTTCAACTGCCTACTCTCCCTCATCCGCAATCTCCTCATCTAGACTTCTCGAACCTCGACATTTTCAACTTCTTTCAGCCTCTGTTCCACTTCATCCCCGTTCCACCAAGTTTCTGCCTCTTCATTGCTGATTACACCGTCGGACATACCTGTCCATATTCCGTCATCGTCATCGTCTAAAGACTTCATAAGCAAATTATTAAGGTAGCCATCCACATCCTAGTCATCATCCTCATGGGAATAAATATATTTGATGCCACGATGTCCTATTGCAAAAGTTTCTACTTTGTTTACGAGGAATCGCTTGTCGTCGTAGACTGACAGTAGGGATTTATTCACCACGGTCATGGCCAGCTGGTGATGGCTGTCACTGGCGATCTTGTACCAACTCCCTCTTTGTTCCTGATTAGAATGGAGAGTCACCCTATAATCTTAGTGGCTTAAGTGTTTTTCCACGAATCTCTTGGAAATTCCCTTCGCTTTTTTCGTTTTGCTTTGGGAGGTCACGAGCGAATACATCTTGCTACTCAACCCCACAAACTCTTTTATCGGTACTCCCTTCGTGGCATCTTTCATCTTTCCCAACACTTGCTTGTTGACATTGCAGAACAGTGGGTGTTGAGGATCCTAGTTGCTAGTGTCGAATCTAGTCATGTTTTTAGCCATGTCCACGTACACGTCCACGGTTTCGATGCAATAGCACAGCGAGTCCGTGTCTGTGAACAGCAGTCTTGCTCGATCTCCATATTGGGGACCTATGTATCGGTAGTGAAATTTGTAGAGAAGGAATTTGAACAACTCTAGTATGGCGAACCCCGAGTAGGTGGGAAGATCGCATGTCACCTTGCGTACTTTCGAGTTGATCTTAACCAGGTTTTCGTGCAATATCAGAAACGAATCGGCGTTGGGTTGGGTGGAATATTTGATGGCTCGCTCGCTGTCGGTGCATAGCTTGACTTCCAGTCTTTTCTGTTTCTGTTCAATCGACTTCCTGAACACCGAATTAGGACACAACATGTGAAATTCCCCTTCAGACACCATCTTCGATTCCTTTCGTTTTGCCGTATGAAAATCTATATATTGTTTCAACCAGGGCTTCTGATTGAAACTCAGCACCCTCCTAACGCGACGAAGGACCAAGCCGTGTTCGAGGTAGAATTTTAGGTTCCGGTAGTGAATTACGTACCGCGTCTTACTCAGTAGGTTGGCTACTAGCTTCACGGCAGGTTTCACTGGTTTTCCTCGCAACAAAGATTTTGAATAGTCTGAAACTCATTCTTCTCTTATTTCAAATTTTTCAGGAGCAAGCGGGTAGTCGTTGTGGAGCTCGTGAAGTTTGTTCGGGTAGTTCAGATCTACTTCCAGAATGTATCCTACCGACGACGTGTCTGCTATCTTAGTCACGTCGAAAGCTCGAATCTCATCTTTAGTCAAATACCTAAAGCCGTTGTAAGGCAGCAGCTGGCTCATGGCCCAGCCGTAAGCGGTATTGAGGTCCCAATCGATGATGTACTTGTTTGGTTTTGTTGAATCGTACGTTTCGGGAATGTACAGGTTGTTGGCCTTAGCAAACCTTCGACTAATGAAGCTAACTCCACCCCGTATTCCCGACAAGATGAAGTTGTGTTTGCTAGAGTAAGTAAATAGTTCCAGCTCGGCCTTGGTCATCTTTAAAGCTGCCGCCCAGCTAAACCCTGGGGCGGAGACGTAATATCACGGATCTATGTCGTGGTCTCGCAAGCAGATCCTGCGGAATTCTTCGAAAATGTCTGCCAAAAAGCAGACAGTCGGTTAGCTGATACATTTCGTGGTAAGAGGAAAACTTTTTGATTTTCAGCATACTCCAAATCTTTTTGGCGTGATCGTATTGTTCGTCAGTTAGGCCTTCTTCTTTGAGTTTGGAATAAAAGTCTTCTTTCGGTGGTGAAGACTGCTCTTCGAACACACTCATGCTGGAAACGTTTTCGTAAGGATAGTAACCCTTGTGGGTTAACAGATCCACGGAAGTCTCTTCCTCGACGTCGAGAAGGAACCATTTGTTCTTCCCACCAGCTTTCAAGAACAGGTTCACCGTCCTAAACTCGTAATCACGTTTATGTCTCTCCGCCAGAGTTTTCAGCGAAGAGGAGAGAAAATTATAGCTGTCTATGAACTTAAGCTGAATGTACCTTTTCTATTTTTTCGCTTCATCCCATCCTGTTTCAACAATGATGGCCATGCTCATGAACCTTTCCGTATTGCTCGCG
The DNA here is from genome assembly GCA_023313725.1 of Lithobius niger. Lineage (NCBI taxonomy): Eukaryota > Metazoa > Arthropoda > Chilopoda > Lithobiomorpha > Lithobiidae > Lithobius > Lithobius niger. The sequence continues at coordinate 10,840 of JAHWFP010104964.1, read as the reverse complement.
AGGACTTCTACTTTTTTCAGAAACTTGTGCACCTATTACCAATAAATGCATATCGTAAGCTTCGAGGCAGTGAAATACCATGGGGATCGTGGTGCGCTCTCGGGCATTCAGATTACAACTCGAGTGAGAAGCTCCTCTGTACTGGCCGGTAACATGGCAGTGATCCCGGACTTTGTCGTCTTTTGAACCGAATGGCTTTTTGCAGTAGATGCAGTCTACAGCGTGGTTAAAATCAGCCTCTTGGACCGGAGTGAGACATAGTGGTTGGACTCTTTTTAATGTATCGTCGTACTCGCGTGCTTCAATCACCAACTGATCGAGGAATTGTTCAATGGCATCCTCTCCCAGGTAATAAGCAGCCTTTTGAAAGTTTCCAGACCCCACCACGACGTAGCCGAAGCTGCAAGGTTGATGGTGGTTGATTTTCTTTCCGGAGCTGTTAGAGGAAGGAACGGGTTTCAGAAGGCACTCGAAATCGGCGTACATGATTTTGGGGTGAATAATTCTTCTATTGAAAGCTTCAAACTTCACAATGTTTTCGCCCGGTTTTAAGAATTTGAGCGCTTGAGGTAACGGATTGGTTCTTGTACAGTCCAGTTTGTGTTTGTCTCTCAGCGATGCCTTTCCATAAGTGGCAAAACAATTTCGACAGTAATATTTCGGGTTGCTTCCCGATAAATGGTGTCGGAGAAATTGGTCACAATCTACGATGGCGCAGTAGTGAAAATTTGTGAAAATGTGGCAATTAAAAGAAGATCTACGGGTTGGCCTTTAAAATTCGTGCTCACGCGAAAGGGATGCAAGCCGTTCTCTTTGGTATAAGCAATCACATTGATCGATAAATCTTTGTTGGCCATCTCGAATGCATCAATGTGATCCAGCCGCGTTGGAAAGTTCAGCATCGAACAATCTACCGTTCTCACATATACTTCGTATTCTTTAGGATTCACCATGCTTAATTTGTGTTTGGGAGCCAGAATTGAATACAAGAAGCGCTTCTGGCCTGTGAAATTTTGAACATTGACTACACACTTCCACTTCTTTTTTAATTTTGCTGGCAGAGGAATGTAAGATCCCGGTCTGAGCGGGTCGATTTTTGCTACTCAGATTGTGAGTTCGTAGGAGCGATTTAACACCGAACCACTCCCTCTTTCGGCGAATTCGTCGATGGAACGTTAAATTTTAGCATAAGCTGCGTCAGTAACTTGGGAATATCTAATGGAGTGTAGATTGGGGAGTAGAGGGACTGAAATCCAGTTGGTATTTCTTGGCCATTTCGAACGAAACTCACTCCTAAACCAATTTGAGCTCTGCAAGTCACCAATTGCCGGAGACATTCGTACAGTAGAGCTTCTATACCTCCTCGCATCAACATTAAAAGGTACAACGGGTCTACAGCTTGCACAGCTTTCTTGTACTTTCTGTGTTTGAGTCCTTGCTCACAGAGGATGGGATCATCTCTACAGCCCGACTCTCTCTCGAAGCAATCGCACTCGGGTGTATAACTATTCCTGTGTACCTGTATGAGGTGTTGTATCAATCTTTCTCGAGTAGGATACGTTTGAGCGCAGTAAACGCAGGTAAAATTTGTTTTTTCCTTCGCTCCAACTGAATGATTTTGTTTAATAATATAAATTACATGAACAGTAATAATTTCAACGTCCTGGTCTCAGTTTAATAATATAAATAAAAAGAGAAAAAATTTGGTATTTTTGTTGTTATTTTCCTAGAACAACTGGCTTTTCGTCAAGCCAACTGTCGAAGCGCTCGTCGTAGCCTTTCCACCTGACAAGGTAACGAGTTTTCCCTCCCACTTTTTTAATCTTCAGAATCTCTTCGACTAAAAACAGATCCGGCACGTTAGTTTTCTGCAACTTTTGCTCGTAAAAAGTGCCTTCGATTTTACTACCCAGTTGGTCGACCAACCTGTAGCAAGTCGGTCGAGTTTTTCTGACTTCACTCACCTCGAACAGTTCGTTAGTAAAGTTTTGCAAATATCCCTTGTCGAATACAGATTTTGCCGTTGTCACTCTTACTAAATCCCGACTTTGAAACTATTCTTCTTCTTTTTGGAAGGGCTCTTTTTCAGCAATATGTTTCTGATCTCCGGTTCATCGCGTTTAGTTACTTTGGATGGTTTCATTTTAATGGTAGAATGAACTCTGTCGTTGTAATCTTTATCAATTTTATTTATAATGTCTATCCACTTGTGGTTACCTCGCAGAGTGAACCCGTTCCACATGTTCGACTTCAATGTGCAATTTAGGCGTTCTACTACGCTTGCCTTGAGTTCTGACTTGCTCGAATAGTGGTTTATTTTGTGGCGTTTAATTAGTGCTGCAAAATCTTTATTATAGTATTCCTTGCCTTCATCGCTTTGTAGATTTTTAACGGGATTAGACATCGTGTTTAATATCTCGTTAAAAGCGCCAGTGACATCCGCGGCGTTCTTTGATTTCACAGGAACGGCCCAAGCGTATTTAGAGAATACATCGATGGCAGTCAGCAAGTATTTGTAATTTTCGTTTTGTTCCGCGTAAGGTATCATCTCCACTAGGTCCGCTTGAATTAAATCACCTATTCCGTAGCTAATAACGCGCCTCCCCGGAAAGTGACGCCTAGCTGGCTTGTGCAGCTCCTCCACTAAAGTTTCCATTTGATCTTTTTTTTTTAATTCCCGTTCCCAACTTTACTTTGGTTTTCATAGCTGCGGCTATGGCAGCTGCTGCCAACTTCTCTTTCAGACCAGTTTTGCTAGATTTTGCTACTTTTACTGCATCGGAGGCCAACTTTCTATCAGCTTCATGCCTTCGTTCCAAGTCTGGTTTTGTAGAGTATTCGATGTCGTGCTGTTTGTAGGCCTCATCCATAGAATTGATGGCAGCATCGCCTTTGTTCAGTCTCTTATTCAGTTTTGTTCCCGGACCGCAATAATTGTATCCCGGAATGTGAAGTTCCACCGGCAACTTGTCTATCGCGCTGTTCAACAATCCAGAGCCTCTGCTCTTCTGAAACTGTGCTTTCCTCGTGCCGCACACTTTACACTCGCCCTTTAGCAGTTGTCAATAATTCTTAGTCACAACGTGCCTAACATTTTTACTGGCTGTAACTCTTTTGCATTTGAGGTAGTACATCTCTGGTTATTTATAAAATGAGAATGAAAAGGTATTTTAGATACTAGTTTTGTAGAGAATTTATCAAAATACCATTTTTTTTCTTAAAGCAGCTGAAAGATGAAAGTGTTAAACTATGACATAGCCGATGTCAATAAACAACCATCGAATGGTAATTTACTGAATTTTCCAGAGGACGTAAGGTGCATCATTTGCGGCTAGACCCCTCAGCCGCCGCCGATGGCCGAAATCGCCGCCGGAAATACGTCAGCCGCATATTCGCTGCATTTTTGTGAGGCTAGCCATGTCGACTTTTTAGGTTTTTCTTTTACCAACCAAGTTTGCCTGATCGAAGTTTGACATGATGAGCAATTTTTAGAGGCATTTCCGCATATTTAAGGGTCAAAAAAATCAAATTGGTGCAAGGAAAAAAGGTAATTCGAAGCGTAAATTTAATTATCTTTTATATGGCTTTAGTCTAATCTTTGTAGGTGCTTTAGTTCAAGAGGAGTCGCTATGCGCACACGAACATGGTACATTTTTAAGGATACAGATTACGTAATTAAGTTAACTCAAGTTTGTAGAAAACTAAAAAATGTGTTTAATTTTAACGTTTAATTTAATGGTGTCGTTTGAATTTATTTCCTTTGCCAATATAACCTATAATTTACAGCATAACTAAAATTTACATGCGTAACAAACGCTTTAGCTTAAAGAAATTTTATATTGCTCTCATTTTAATGTAGGAAATGCCAAAATTCGTGTAGGCTAAGCCAATAGCCGCCGAAATTGTCTCAAGCCAATAGCGGCCGAAAAAATAGTCGGCTAAGATCAGCTAGCCGAAAATTGGCCGAATATTTTCATTAGCCAGTCGAATAACTTAAAATTGATCGGCTGAGGGGTCTATTTGCGGCCCTGCCGGTTGTGGAAAGACCAATTTAGTTATAAATTTCATTTGCAATCCAGGTAGGTTGAATTATGACAGCCTGCGTGGGTACTCCAAGTCATTATTTCAAAACAAATATTTCCATCTCAGGAGAGCTTTCGAGGAAATATGTCCGGGCGTAGCTACCTTTTGTTCCAACAACGAAGATATCCCACCACCACAAGAACTGCCATGTGGCAAAACGGTAATTTTATTGGATGATTTCATGATTGAGAAACAAGACAGAATCGAACGCTATTTTGCCTACGGCAGGCACGCGGATGCCTCAATCTTGTATTTATGTCAGACTTACAGCAGGATACCCAAGAAAGTTATTCGAGATAATTTCAACATTATAATTCTCTTCAGGCAAGATGAAGCAAACCTCAAACATGTCTTCAATAACCACGTTAGTGGTGACATGATTTTCGACGAGTTTCGTCGCATGTGTGGTGAGGTTTGGAACTCTGTTCCGTACGGATTCCTACTCATCGATAAAACTAAACCCTTGGATCGAAGGTATAGAAGAATGCTCGACTAACAACGATGTGTCTACTGAAGGTTTTTGTTGACATTAACGTACGTCTAGGTTTTTGTTGACATTAACGTTTGTTGACTTAAACATTATTTTATAAAGTACTAAACCGTCATGTCTACTAAAACTAAAAATAAGAGAAGCAAACCCCAGAAAGAGGTCGATCAGTACGAGGCTCTAAAAAAACGTCTGAAACAAAAATTTCAAAATATAAAACTGGAAAAAGCAGACAGAATCTGAACATTTGTAAAAGATATTCAAACCAGTAGTTGATCCTATAGTAGACCAGACAAAAATGCAGATGCTACAGGGGAGCGAGGCTTCGGCTCAGCATCAATGACAAATCAAAGAACTGTTGGCTCTAGAGGCTGGACAGAAGAAAGAAGAAAAATATCATGGGAAACGGTTAGAGCACATTCAGAAAGCTCTGGAAGCGGCAACGAGCGCGTCGATACTGAAGACGAGAATATAGACAGTGACGACGGTGAAATACAGTTTCACGCGGGTGCCAGGAGACGACTCTCAGTTCCATGGGCGCATTACCTGACGCGCTCGCCGACATGTCACTTGCCCTCACGCCAGGGGCTCGTAGGAGACATATCGAAGAGGCCTCTTTGCTCGGCGATTCCGCAGTCAGACTTGGTTTGCTAGCTGCCAAGTATCTAAGCATGTTTGCCACTCGAGAGACTCTGACCGATCCTACTTTTGGCATTCGATACGACCCGGAGGCTAAACGTTACATGATTGGATCCATGCAAGTAGAATTTCAAGACGGCGACTTGATCGTGGGAGATAAAATGTACGAAGGGACGGACGATTTGTGGCAGTTGGTTATGTTAAAAAACCCTTCTAAGCCACCAGATGGAAATGCCAGCCTTCTGAACTACCACGATATTCTGAAGAGGACTAAAGCCATATATCACAACAACGACGACAGTACGAGAAGACTGAAGTCCAGCGCCGGTTTTAAGTACACGACTTTTATAAAACCTGTTTGGGGCAGACCTGCCGAGGTTGTAGGGAAAGGATACCGGTTCTATAGAGATCCGAATGACTTGTGCGAAAGACTGAAGCTCCTCAGAGCCTCTACAGAGGCTGGCAATAATTCTCTGGACGAAGAATTCGTGCACATTTTTACAGAAATGCGAAGCAAAGCATTGCTGTCCGACGGCGAATATCGCAATCTGATTGGTGAATTCGGTAGATGTTAACTAATGTATTAAACTAAGAATGTCCCTCGTTATTTCGTCAGAAAAAATCGACTTTGTGACCAGTTTTCCTTCCCCGTTGATATTGGAAGGCGCTCACGAATTGGCTCTAGTCAATCTGGAAACTTACAATTCCATTCCTAACGTTATAGAGGACGTGACCAATTCTTTCACTTACAGCACGGACGGCGGTAACACCTGGATTAAAATCGTCGTCCAGGAAGGTTGTTACGAATTAGACGAAATTGTAAAAATCATTTACAGAAAACTGAAAGATAACAAGCACTGGAACGAGACTAATAACGTTTCCTACGTTCTGTTAAATGGCAACGTAAACACTCTAAAGTGCGAACTAACTATTAGTGACCGGAGATATAAGGTTGAATTTTCTGAACCGTCCAGTATCGGAAAGATTTTTGGTTTCGAAGCTAAGACTTACGAATTTAGGAATACATCGGACCGAACACTGTCAACATAATAAACGTAAATAGCATACTGGTACATTGCGACTTGGTTTCGGGTTCATACGTAGATGGAACGAAGCAACCGACTCTCTACTCGTTTTCCCCAAATTCTCCCCGGGATTTAAAGTGGTTTCTTCGCTTCACAATCTGATATATCTACCCATTACTAAAAACGTGGTTTACTCTATTAGAATTTGGTTGACCGACCAGGCCAACAGGCCTGTTAATTTGAGAGGTGAGACATTAACGATGAGACTACACTTACGAAAAAAATAAAAAACCTAAAATGTTAATATTTAATAGGAATATTATTAAACAGACTGTTCCCAGTCTACCTTTAGCTAAAGAAGCAATCGTCCACAACCAATTGGGAGGCTCTTATAAGAGAGAAACATTGCCACGAGCAAAAGGGGGGGAACAACGAGACTTTCAGAGCTAGAAGGCGACAATTTCTGAATCCAGAAAATGTCAAATTCATAGACAGTCTCATCACTGCCTAAAGATGGAGAGCAACAAGGAATATCAGAACCTTACAGAACCATTAATACTGGACGAATCAGTCGTCAGTTACAATTATCACGAGTACGGGCCAATAGTGGGTACGAATGTGAATACTCCCAACAGCAAAATCAGAATTACGGTTCAGAACCAAGATTTATTCACCCACCCGCACAAAAGCTACATTCACGTGAAAGGTGTACTTGTCAAGAGTTCTGACGGTTTGGCATACGCCGTGACAGATAAAATTGTTTTGGTGAATAACGCCGCCGCATATTTATTTAGCATGATACAATATAAAATAGGCGACAAGACAGTCGACCAATTAAACATGCCCGGTTTTGCAAGCACCATTAAAGGCTTAGTAAGTTACTCTCCGGAGCAACAGGCGGAACTGACCAATAGATGATGGATGGTGGACTCCCATAATGCATCTTCAACAGACGATACTACGAATTTGATTTTGAAACACAAAAGAGACGTGCTCTTTGCCCGCAACCCGAAAGGCAGTTTTTCCTTCGCCGTGCCATTGTCCCACTTACTGGGCTTTTGCGAGGACTATACGAAAATTGTATATGCTTGTCAACAAACACTGGTGCTTATTCGATCATCGGACGATAATGCTATATTCAGAGCGTCGGGCGTTGATGCCGGCAAGATAGTTTTGGAACAAATAACTTGGCACCTCCCGCACGTGACTCCGTCCAACGGTCAGAAAAACAAACTGTACGCCATGGTGGATTCTGGCATCAGCGTCCCCCTCGCGTTCAGACACTGGTATTCCGACCAGCTGGACCTTCCCACCTCGACCACTTGCGCTTGGAGATTGATCACTACTAGTGATATTGAACGGCCGAGGTGGATAGTAATAGGTTTTCAGACGGCCAGAGACAACGATGCAAAAAAAAATCCAGCAGTCTTCGATCACTGTAACTTTACAGACGTCCACGTAACGCTCAATTCCGAACGTTACCCTCTTCTCGATTTAAATTTAAATTTTTTGCAAGGTAACATCTCTAACTTGTATCAAACGATCGTAGATTTTAGGAAGCAGTACTACGGGTTGGGGTCAGGATCATCCGGACCAGCTTATGAAGTCAATATGTTCTCGAAGAATTATCCTTTGGTTGCACTGGACGTCTCAAAGCAGTCTGAAAGTTTCTCATCATCAGTTATAGATTTGCAAGTAAAAATGCGATTCGGAACCGCCGTCCCTTCAAACACGAAAGCTTTAGCTTTGGTCATTAGCGACAGAATAATGTATTTGAAATTGGCCAGGAGTAAAGTAGAGGTTTTGGTATGATGCTTTAGTTTATTTTTTTTTCATAAAGAGGAAAAATCATGTACAAAAAATGTAGCAGTCTCTTTGACTCCCCATCAAAAGCAAAAAATGTTAAAACACGTCAAAGCTGGCAAAGTTCCTTCTTTCCGCCTTTCCAATTCTCAGCTAATGAGAGGGAACGTGACGCTTCCACTCACTAAAACACAACACGGTAAAGTATTGAAGGCTCGCAAGGCAGGTCGAGGACTGAGCTTGAAACTTTTTCGTAATCAAACTGGCGGTATAATTCCTCTCCTACCCGCGCTGACGGGGTTGAGCGCCATCGGTGGTTTAGCTGGAGCAGCATCTGGAATCTCCAGAGCCATCAACTCGGCCAGGAATAACTCCAGGCAGCTGCAAGAATTGAAACGGCATAACGCCGCTATGGAGGCGCTCGCCATGTATAGAAAGAAGGGAGCCGGACTTAAAAAAACTTTTAAAAAAGACGTCACAAAAAAGAAAAACTACCAAAAACCGAAACCCTGGACGAGGTGTTTATCTCAAGGAGGTGTCCCATTAAACAGGGCTCTGACTAATGTAGATTTAAACAGATATGCCAAAAAATTAGGTGTTACCAATTACAGAGGGACGTTCAGCAAAGACCTCCTTCCTCAGCGTCTGTGGGTGAATGGAGAGAGTGGCATAGTCAATTTACAGGACTCCTTAGCTCCAGGAAGCCACTGGGTGTGTTATTTCAGTCGAGGGCCCAGCTGCTGTTTTTATTTCGATTCTTTTGGCTTAAAAGCTCCTCTAGAGATCAAAAGATACCTCGGTGGTAACTTCCTATCTAACCACCGACGTATCCAAGATTCTAGAGAGGTACTGTGTGGCCAGTATTGCTTGTACGTAATTCAACGTTTGTTCCAGGGTAAAAACCATTTTTCAAATTATACATAACTTGAAGGAAAAAATATGAGCTTCGTCGATAAATTTGGTAGCTCTTCAAAACGGATCAAAACGGCCTCGCATAATTGAGATTTCTTGAGCAGACCAGACACTGACTTTAATGCCAGGCAGAAGAGAATTACCAACCTAGCCCCTCATATTTCTGACTCAGACGCTGCTACCGTCACATTCGTTGAAAACGCTCTTGGTTTCTCCAAAACTGCAAAAGGCAATTTGAGTTTGGCTGGAAACAGAATAGTTGATTTGGGGGGCTCCCACCAGTCAAAACGAAGCAGTCACTCTAGGCTACCTGAAATCTGAAATAGGTTTGAGTCAAGATTTCGATGGAAATTTAAGCTTGGTTGACAAGAAATCAGTAAATTTGGGTCAGCCATCCAGTGACAGCGATGCAGCGACCAAGAAATACTTAGACAGACAAGTAAATCGGATTAGGAGGGAATTACGAGTTCTCAGGCGCGTCTACTGTTTTCGTTCGAATTTAGAAACGAGAGATAATTTTAAATGGTTGTCAGAAAATGGCCAACAGTACATCACGGCTTCCGAACTCGGTCGGATAACTAAAGTAATAGCTCTTGCCTCGCGAATCAACATTCAATTCCAAGTCGGTTTGCAGGTCGGAGCTAATTAGGTTAAGACCATTCATAAAATTGCTGGTGAGGCAGCCACCGTGGTCAGCTTTGACAGGATGCCAATAGAACTGCAAATTCTGAACACGATTTTGGTCTCCAATTCAGGAGTCATTCCGACTGGGCATCATTTGTTAGAGGTACATTGCGAGTTTGTAGGATAAGAGCATAAAAAAAACAAAAATAAAATTAATACCTCTTATTATTAAAGACCGCAAGTAACCAATATGAGTAACGATAATGTTTTCGCCCTGGGCCCTCACGCCACCGTTCAAGTCACTTCCTTCGGAGAAAATGTTGTCGTCAACTTCACGTCGAGCCAGTCCCAAATTGATTTGAAAACTCACGAATGGGAAGTCTTGTTAAAAAATCACGGCGATTTAAATCAAGAAATTTTGAAACGTAGAGCCAACAAAGCTTTGGCGGAGGCGACGATGAAAATGCGGCCTTGGGTGCTATTGAACAGATTCAAAATATGATTCACTTGTTCCTAAGTCCATCAATGAAAGCTGTCTTGTTAAATCATTTTACTTCGTTGTTAGTCAATGCTCTCGATTCTGTGTTTCATGCAGTGCGTCTTGGAGATACTAAAAGACTGAGGATAAAATTTAACGGCGACGCTACTCGACTCGTGTTCTACGCTTTCGATTGGAACATGATTCCGATAACCCAATGTGAAATGAATTTTGCGGAATGGAACTCGTTCCTCCAAAAACATCCCGGAAATCATTGAAATTCTTAAGAATCCCTTGGACGAAATTCAACAACAGTAAGGCTGTGGCGCTTTGCTTCAGTTCGCAGATTAATAAAACCAAATTTTATTTTTGTTCATTGCTTAACACTTTACACCTGTACCCAAATCGGAAAAAAAATTGGGAAATTTTAATTTTTGACACGGCAGATCTATAGGGGAGAGATGGAAATCAAAATTTCAATGATAAAATCTTAAAAATTCTAATGGATTCGTTCGTAAAATACCTGTTATGGTTGATACTTTGAAAGAATTTGGGAAATCGGTCCATATTTAGAAAACTTAGAAATTTCAGGCCTGTTGTGGTTAAAAAAATGGATTTATAACGCTTAATGATGTAATGTGCGTGGTGTGGACAGTTAGATTTACTGAATGATAAATTGTTTTCTCCACAGATGGCAGCATCTGACTTTTTCTACCAATAATTTCATTTTTGTTTCTCATTAATTAATCTTTTCAAATATAGATGGCAGCACTGATTCTGTCTGCAGCA
>JAHWFP010104962.1:0-12746 GCA_023313725.1 Lithobius niger | reverse complement strand
CCTCAGTCACAGTGCAGTGGTCCGGGTTGCCACTGCACCACACATTACAGAGATGTTATTCAAACCCCTAATCTAAATCTTGTCATACATCTGTACCTCCTGCAAAAATTGAAAAACACCGGACAGGAGGACAGACTTATCGCCCAACTGACGCGCAATGTCATGCGGAAGATGGAAACGGCGACGAACACCATCAAGATGGCGACAATCAACAAGTAAGTGGCGGACCGTAAGTGGCCGCCGGCACCAATAACATTCAGGAGGGGCAACCCCCCGCAAAAGGAAACAGTGAGTAAGTCGAGTGTGACCAATGCGCAAACGGGCCAACACCACCTCCTCACGGCGACTGCGGCGACACGCCGAGTGCCATTCCTCAACAGTGCCTTTAATAGCTCGTAATTTATTGCCGTCCTGTCCATCCCACGAGGCTTGCCAAAAAGCGTGTAACCTCAGACGCAGAGTTGGAAAAGCGTCCGAGGGAACAAGGCTGAGATCCCTTCCGAGAGGGCCAGAAAGGGCCCCTTTCGCTGCAGAATCCTAAGAAGACCAAGCACCGCGGGAGCTGGGGGGGGGGGAGGGAGTTATTCAGACTACACAATGGGGAGGGTTTGGGGAAGGGCGAAGGAGTTGATAGTGCGGAGGACAGGGGGCGGTCGAGGACGTTTTTATGTCATACTTCCCAGTATAGTGTTTCGCTCGCGCATGCACAGATCTACGCGAGTACAGCTAGAGCGATCTGAGAAGCTTTTCAGTTTTGCCATCCCAGTTAACTTCCGGTAAAGGGAGGGGCTTTAACCTCGATGCTAAAACGCTTCTCAGATCACTCTGGACAACGTAATGGTACAAATAATGACTTCAAACGTGAAATAAGTTATCAATAAAGACGTTCAGCGCGAGTTCCAGTGATCATAGCATGTAAGCGTAAAATTTAATAACGCTCAATACAGCTACGGATTGTTCTACGATATGACTTTAGGTTGGTTTCGCCCCTTTCATTATATGTATAGTAGAATGCAATGAAAAAAACCTTTTTCGGAATTCTGATTATCTAGGGTGTGGAAAAGTTGCCTTTTAGTACCACTATCATACATAAAAAATTTCATCACTCTAAAATGATGTCTTGAGGGTCCACCAGGGGCTTCAAGTTTAGCATTATTTAACATAGAAATGAGAAATGAGAGAAATGAAAAATAAATAGTTCAACTGCTTTAAAATTTAATTTTAACATTATCTCATTTGATACTCACAGAGCGGACCGAAGGTAATTACAATTGGAAGAAATATTTTTCTTGCACGATAATATGCAGTGAACAGTTATGGGCCAAAATAGGCTAAAACGCCATTTTTGGTCATTTTCAGTGTCACACTACACCCAAATTTTTTAACTAAAATGAAATTCTTTGTGAATCTGGCATGTTTGTAGATGGGAGGGGGGGGGGATTGAGGCTTAATGGCGCGAGCCATTAAGCCTCAATCCCCAGGTTTCAATCCCCAGGTTTCAATCCCCAGGTTTCAATCCCCATGTTTCATGCTCTCAGGTTCTTGAGAGCATGAAACGAGAAAATGTTAAAATTGAATTTTAAACCTGCCAATGAATAATTTTTCATTTTTCAGCTATTTCGCCTATGTTAAACAATGCTATACTTGAATCCCCCTGGTGGACCCTCAAGACATCATCTTAGAGTGATGAAATTTTTGTTGTGTGGTAGTGATGCTAAAAGGCAACTTTTCCATCTCCTAGCTATTCAGAATTCCGAAAAAAGTTTTTTCACTGCACCTTAATGTATAGTTCCGTATCCATACGACGCGCGAGCAATGGACGACGAGGCCCTATTGACCAACCCTAACTCATATAGCCTACTGTCCAAAAATAGGTAACTCTAAACAAATTGTGACACATCCTTGGCAACTAACAACTGCTAAGCTAATCCCACCGACTATTTGTTCAGATGTTAAATGAAAACCTTTACGATTGCTACCGAATAGATATGTTTTACACTTAACCTTTGAACTAATACTAGGTATGGTTAACTTGGGAGTTATTCGTTACCGAGGGTGATATCACTGCTTCCTAAGGCGACCAGTTTTTGGTCAGTAAATGGGTAACGCTTCATATGCGATGTAGACAATTTTGAGGTCGCCATTTATACTCTGGCATTTCTTTCACCCTTGGGTTGTTTGTTTGTCTGATATATTTATGAAGTGATTTTAAATTTTACTTGTTGTTTGCATTGACCGAATTTAATTGATGATATATTACTCCATTATATTTTTAGGGACAGTGTTAGTGGACATCCTTTCTCCCTTCTGATATCCTTATTGCCGCTTTGTGTAATAAAATATCAATTATCTTTATTATTTATTAACCCTTGCTTCGCTCGCTCAATCTGCATCCTGTCTGGCTTTGCCCGCTATAATTATGTAGTAGTAATCTACATATATTCTTATTTTATACAGATGCAAACCTATTTACGTTGCCTTTTGAACTTATATGCCAGACTGCCTGAGTGGGGAATCGAACCCAGGACCTTTGGAACCAAAGACCAAGGTCCTACCGCTGAGCCAGACTGACACGGCCTAACTGTTTTGTTATTTCTTGTGAGCCTTTGGCTTTCCCGTCTTTATTCTTATTTTATTATAGTTTTCTACAATTTCATTATTATCTGAGGTTTCAACGCTGATTTTCGTATGCGTTGCTCTCTTAATAAGTGCTGCATAGGATTCATTGTAATTGTTTTCTACTTCTTTTTCCTTCGTTTATCTCTTTGTTCACTGTAATGCTGTAATCCCATCCTCGACTGCTTTTGAATTTTGGGTCAAGTTTACATCCCTTAGCTCTAGCGCCCAGATACTAAACCCCCAAACAATGCATAAGTTTGCGTAGTTTTTGCCCATTTTTGAAATTCTCTGATGCCGTTAGTCGACAGTTGATAGACATTGTTGACAAAACATGGCTATCACTGCTGGCTACGGTGGGGCCTACTTGAGTCAGTCCCATAGGATCAAAACAACTGCCAGATAATCACTATTCATGAGTTTTATCAAGAAATTGTGAAATTCTGATTGTAACAATAAGTTTCTAAAAATTGGTATCAGTGTAGTTGTAAGAGTGGATTACGTTGTTTTCGAAGAGAAAAATCGAACATAAAACTACGAATTACTTACTCCTAAATAAAATCTTGATTAATTAATATTTCCACCCGCTAAATTCACAACATTCCTACTTCCGGAGAAGAAAATTTCCGCTACAGCACACTTAACCAATCAACCACCTAAGTTCGCATAAAGTAAAACTTTTTAATTGTGAACACAACACACATCAACAAGTTTATCTTCCTTTCGTTCCTCAGCGTTACTCTAACTTTTCGAACAGTGGAACCATCTGTAGGTGTTTTGCGGTACCAAAGACACAGTTCAACTAAGCAGTTGACTGATCGACACTCAAGGTCTCATTTAAAATTGTTTCATTATTACTCTTCAACACAAAGTTGAATTATGCAGATCCCGTCTCACCGAGTTGCTCACTTTTCAAATACCTTTTTTCCCTCAACGAAGATTTATCACTTCGCGATCGCCGTCAGCTGGAGCCTCCAGCAGAAAATGACTGAGATAGCAAGGACAAATCTTCTATATTTTATTTTCGGTTGGGGGGGGTGGATTTCGGATTGAGTTCAATGACTGGTCGTCTTTGGTGGGAATGGCGTAACTTCATAAATTGTTTTGTGTTACCATAACACGTCCCGTAGTGGTGCTCAGCATTTCATTGATCAAGGCTTAGGTTCTCATTCAATTAGGTGGACTAGCTTTGCCATCTACCCACATCAAAACAAACTGGAACTAATAACATCCGAGTGCCCTAGATCATCAAGGTTAGCTTATCTAATGTTTTCTGTCTTGGTAGGGATCAGCATCTATAAACTGGGATCGGCAAAAGAGTGTAACAAGAACTTCACACATTTTTTACGTTACCATAACATGTCACGCAGTTTAGCTCGTTGGAGTACATTGATCGATGCTTACACGCTCTTTTCAACTGGATGGACTTGCTTTGCCACCTACCGGCATCAAAACAAACTTAAACTGTCATCATTCGGACTGAGTGGATCATTAGGTTTTATGTAATTTTCATTGCGTTCTGTGCGTGAAAGATGACCTAACATGTCCCACCCCAATCAGTTGGAGCTAGCAATACGAGTGGTTTCGGCTAGAAAGACATACCAACAACCTCATAAATTATTTACTGTTAGCTTAACACGTCACGCAATTTGACTCCGGAGTGCATTATCGACGTTTGCCGCCTGTTTTCAACTAGTTGGTCACGATCCGCCATCTATCGGCATCAAGACAAACTTAAGCTATTTACATCTCGTCTCACTGTGTCTTTAGTTTTCACTTTCTAAGTACCTTTTGTTGGAAAATGCAGCCGCATTTTGAAAAACATATTTTCACTCAATGATGACTAAATGTTCCAAACCTCGATAGGTCGGTCAGTCAGCTGATTTAGTAATACAATTCATGGATGGAATGATTAGATTAAACAAAAAAAAGGCACTGTTGTGTATAAAAGCAAACACGTCAACAAGAATGTCGGCCATGTTTGACGCGGCCACCAAAGTAAATACCGTCAACATTAAACAAGCAGCTACAGCGACTACCTTGTACCTAGTCTCAACCAGTGTTCCATACATTTGCACTACCGATGGTGAGACGCACACCTCTATCACGCATTGCAACAGCTATCTTTATTATATAATCTAAAAGTAGTAACCATCCGAATTGCCGATAAAATAATGTTTTAAGTTTTAAGCATATTTTACATTTTAGACGTGATTGTCAGTTTTTAGACCTAATTTTTACCTGTAGCTTTAATTTCGCAAGCAGCAGCTAACAGGGATTTGGTTTGTATAGTAAGCCTATTCATTTTTGCAACATGGTACGCCTCCGGGCACGCAGTTACAGTGTTACAACGTAACGCGCAACATTGCCTATATAAATCAGTAGTAGTAGGGAAGTGATATGAGAGACACTATTGCTATTGATGTAGCCAGCAGCAACTCGTAGCAACTTGACGTTACCGTGGTAATGTGATTTGAGGCCTAATTTTCATTTTTAAGCCTAATTTTTTAACTGCAGTTTTAATTTCGCAAGTAGCAGATGGGCCAAATGAAGAATTTGGTTCGACGGTAAGCCTATTCATTCATGCAACAATGAGACGAGACCATTTTAAACGAAGGTAAAAAGCCTTTTATTTTTACGGCTGTGTGTTATACTTAGGATTTCAATTTGACGATCAAATGTTATTATTTAATTTAGTTACGTCGAAGAAGTCTATTAGCTATAAGGAAGTAACAATGTTTTAATTTGCCATGTTATTTAACTAACTTCGCACACTGAATCTAACGTTGTAAACCGTGGTCGTCTCTATCTGGTAAAGTTGCGAAGTTGAAAAAAAAAGACGGACGCAGAAAGTCGTTGCAATAGTCTTCTCAGCCGGTACGGCTGTACAGAAGACTAAAAGGGAAGTTTCCAGCTATTAGAGGGCTAAACGTGCTATAATGTATGCGTCGGTAGAAAAAATTGAGAGTTTTGAGCTCTTTGGGAGTGTTTTCATGATAGAAAAAAAAAAGGGGTTTGAAGCAAACGGTGTTAACAAAGTTATTTAGGCCCATGATGTTTTCAAGTAACCAGGAATGCTCAGAACTCCTTTTGGAGGGCAATGTAGTGAAACTTGAAAACATCCCCAAGAGCCAAAAACTCATCATTTTTTTCTTAGACTGGGTATTAAAAAAAATTACTGACAGTTTGATGACATTACCGCGTTCAAACAAATTAACAGCAGTGTTGCAATAGTGTAAACGAGAATATCAACGCGTTATTAATTTTTACTGTAAATGACGGATGAATGACGCAACATAAAATGGAAAAATTAACGCGAATAGTATACTACAACTACTGACAAACAAATCCAAGTAAAATTTTTAAACAAAATATACACATTTGGCCAGCAAACTATAAAATATCATAGTTTGATATCAATCATTTATTTACGTCGGTCTCTGTGAATAGGACTTTGCAGTAGCCTACATTGAAAATGCACTGTCGAATGACACTTCTTGGATCATATAATATCATCAAGATATGTACAATTTTACTACTGCCCGGATTTGCTTGGTAACTGTGGAGTTTAGTTTTAGGGCAAGAATTTACCGGGAAACTGTTTGGTCTACCGATGCCTTGGAAATGAGTTCATGCAACAAGTTGCATTATTGGAAGTGTCGTTAAACATTTGGATTCGACTAGTGGATGATATGTTTGGTGGAAATAAATAGAACCATTTCATTTACTGATTATTTACTCCGATAATAAGTTAACTATGCTAACTGAGGTTGAGGGGAAGTTAACGTGTTATGAAATGTTATTAATGAATAACTACAGTGAGTTGGAAAAAAAAATAGGTATTGGATACCAGTACAACTTAGATGATAGTCAACATGCTTTTTCAGCATTGTCATCATTAAAAAATGCATTAACAGGATCTTACAAATTTGCTCAAATAAACAATGGTTAACGGAAGGATAAGCAGTCAAAGGTAATTTTAAAATTAAATTTAAATTGGAAATAAGCCCGAAACCCAGCTTATGTGGCATATTCCAATTTACCTTTACCAGTTTTGATTTTGGGTGGATATTGCTTACAGCGAATTATGTGTGTTTACTAGCATCGTACCCGACTTCGCCCGGGTTTTGTTTTTGGCCGTGGTTTGTTTTGGCCCGTAGTTGTTTCTTAGTTTTCGATCGGTGTTGCCGGAGCATTCATTGTGAGAGGCAGTTTTTCTTCCTGTAAGTTTTCCTTTTCCACCCACCTTCTCCCTACCCTATCCTTTCGTCCTTTCCTTTTACCCGGCCCTCACCTTCCCTTCCTCCCCTTTGACACACGTAGTTAACGGGTCATTTTTGTTCCTGGAATTTTCCCCTTTTCCTCCCTTCCTGTATCTTCCCTGTCCTGTCCCTCCTTTTCTGTCGGTTCAGTTAATGCATAATCATATTGTTTATGGTAACAGCCTCCCTCAACCCTCCTAATCTCTTTATTTTCTAATGTTATAAACAGCAGGGCTTACAGACATACTGCACCCCACACGGGCAATTTTAGGCACACTAAACCTGTAAAACTTTTAAACACGAACATTTAGACATTATAATGATCAGACATTTATAGACAAACGTCCGTTTTGCAGAATAATTTGTTTCAAATTATGTACCTCGGTCGCGCTATCCCTCTTGCTGCGGCTAAACACATAACATGATAAAGTGTCACTAATCCAAAACTACTTCCAATTATGCATGCCCGTTAGGCATTCCGGTTTGGAAAAGGGTTACCATTCGCCACGCATCGGCAGACACACACACACACACACACACACACACACATGCACACACACAACCTTTCCCAACTGACAGTTTATCGGTTTGGTTTGAGTGATCCGTAACTTGTGACAAATGACTGTCCTTCGTGCATGACGTTATTTATCACTTTTGACTGAAGGTTGACTGAGCTTGGTTGTTGTTTAGTTAATGGGTATTCATATGCTTATTGGTCAAAGACACAATGTCCCCCCCCCCCCGCAGAACAATTGTTAGTCGAGGCAACAATGTGCCAATTTCAACTTCTTTCAAGGCTACAACGTACCAGTTTCAACTTCTAGGCAAAGAATTGACACACTCGCCCGTTTTCATTGTAAAGGGCGGTTCCCCTTTCTGGGGGTCGTTGCCATTGCCACATTTCTGCTATGAGACTTTGGTTTGTAATGTAAAAAGATGTAACTTAAAATGCGGAGAGTACCCTATCAGATGATTCAAGGCGATTGTTAGAATACTTTAGAAAAACAAGCCTTTATGAAGAAGCTAAAGAGGTAGTGAAGAGAGATGGGAGAGCATCCTGAAGTGACAATTAATTAAAATGAACCAGGCGGACATTGGGAACCTTTTTGAGAAATGGGTAAAAAAAACAAAAATTTTCTGTTCACATCAGAATCTTCGTCAAATGGACAACGGAGTACGTTTAAAACATGTTATTAGGACAACCCAATTCAAAACCTAAAATACAGCATTATAAAGAACAGATTTGTTTTGTACTTGCAAAAAGTGTCAGCGTACAGCCGAGTTGGATTTAATGTGTGACCGGGTGGTGAAACTAGGTGACGCATTCGTATCATTTCCGTGCCGCCCAGGCAAGTGGTGAACAGGTGACCTGAGCGTGTGATCGGATCCAAAGACCCTATTGGGCAAGCAAAGGGAACAGTTTGAATCGGATGTATACTTCGGGTACAAAGGTACGCATCAGCATCAAACGAAATTCGTTGTTAGCCTGCTCTCAGTCTAAAATTTCTTGCTGTGTTGCCACTGTATCAAAGATTCAAAGGGTTTTCGTGAAGAATCAACATTGTTCATTTCTTATCATCCGCAGTGCAAAGAAATTGCGCACTCCAAAACAGGTAGCTCTCTGCATCTGTAAGTGTAATCCACCCAAAACCAAAACGGTAGAAAAACCCGCCAAGTTTCCAAAAACGATCGGCCTTTGAAGGTAGTGATATCATTCTACCAGGGAAAGGCCGCCAAGGTTAATCGTATTAGCCAAGTTAATCGCACCTACTAATAATTCGAAAGTTAAATGAGCTAATCGGTGCGATTAATTTGGCTAATAGGATTAACCTTGGCGGCCTTTCCCTGGTGGAATGATATCACTACCTTCAAATGCCGATCGTAACTATTCCATTAATTATGACTTTTAGCATAGACTCTTGCCGGTCTTGAGGCATGGATTTGTTGCGTCCACGCATCCATGACGTGACGGAATGGCTGGGCTTCCTTTTTCTCTATCTTCTCTGTGACACAAAATGATGATGAGTTTGGTGAAGTTTTGGTTCTTGTTTTCCGGCTTTGGGCTTACTTTCGCTGAGGATGCACAGTCGTAAACGTTGATGCCTGCTACCAAAAAGTGTCAGCGTACAGCCGAGTTACCAGTCCCCTGTACCCATACGTCTCACTCATGATCTGATTCCAGTTGGACGTAGTGTATGACAAGGCAGGTAAACTCTAATTGGTGCATTCATTGAGTTTCCGGTGAAAAGGTAGCCTGAGCGTGTGATACGGTTCAAAGACCTCAAAAAGGAATCAGACAGAACCAAACCACAACTTATACCACCCTTCCACCTTTCACCAGATCCGTCTACGAATCATTCGGGTTGTGTGTTACGATGCAGGAAAGAAGTCCATTTAGTCTAAAATGTCATTTAGTTTCCTTTTCTGCTTCGCCTTCCACAGTTCTTTCGTGTTCGAGTTTGGCCGTGCCACGCTACCGTTCTTCCCTCTTTCCTTCTGGGATTTCACGCTTGTGCATTTCCTGTCGACACATCGTGACTCTTGAATCAGGAGAGTAAACCGGGAGTCACCACTTCATTACACGTTTTTCCTTCAGTATTATTGTCTCATTATGCTGACTAACACCCCAAAAACATGTCTCTCGTAGTCGTAAGGCCTAAAAGAGTAAAAAAAACGAACCCCCATGTTTGGCGAAAGATCACGAAGCAAAAAAAATTATCTAAAATTCCAAAGGGTTTAAAGGGTCTTAGCGCGCATTTATCACTTCTGGTCATCTGCCCGACGAAACCCTAAGGCCTTATGTCTGTAGCAACCGCATCCGTGAAAAGTCCAACAATGGAAAAGAGAGTAAAGTAGCGAGGCTCGCAACAATTCTGGCCGCACGAATAACCCGATACAACTCACATCGTGTACATTGTGTTACACAGAAGAGAAAAATGAGAGTAAGAGAGAAAAAAGGCAGGAACAATCATGAGAGCAAAAAAGGGTTCGAAGGATTTTAGCGAGCGTTAATCGCTTCCGGTCAACTACCCGACGAAGCCGTAAGTCCATAAGAGCAAATAGTCTGTCGTCAACAATGAGGGACTGGAGTAATGCAAGGAAACACGATGAAAAATATACATCGCTTCCCTACATATTACCATCATCCAAACTACAGTAATGGCACATAAAAAAACTGTACCACAACCGAAGTAATAGTGGAGCTCGAAGTGCAGAAATGGAGGGAAAGAATTATTCCCCCACATAAACACCACTTGCTGCCAGCAGCTTTAAAAATGAACGGAATTTTGCACGGGATGCTGGTAATACATTTCTGTATTTTTTATGCATTTTTTACCTATTTCTCCAAAATTGGGTAGCTTTTGTTTAAATTAAGGACTCTTTATTAATTTAGAATCCCGTAACAAAGCCTGTTGCAGGTAGCTCTAGAAGATCCCTATGATGAGCATGGCCATCCAATGTTGCCACGGCCCAATGTGGCAGCTGGAGGATTCCTATAGAGCAAGGCCAGCCGAGACCGAAACTGAAAATGTTTTTTTTTGTGCGTTGTTATCTATGGGAAATGACATCAGTTCCCGAAAAATATGAACTTATTATTAGTAACAAACCTATTATCTCTCGGGGGACTTCCCCCTTTCTTCGGAAATGATACCAGTAGTCACATAATTATTTACGTCACTTTCCATTCGGGAAAAAAATAACGTCAGTATTCACGTCACCTGAACCGGAAGTCTGCCATCTTGCTCATGTGTGTTGTGTCCCCCCCCCCCTCCCTCTTGGGTATAGCAGCCACAGTCATTACTTAAGGTCTTTCTACCTTGATCAGCCAAAGTTAGACGCCAGCTTAAAAAAAGAGAAATAACGCAAGTCATCCTACAGTTGTTACAAACGTCCACCGTTAGCAGCAGTTCAGAGCAAGATTTTGTACCCAAACTTGCTGGAGAGACTGCAATGTATATCGTGTAATATTGCATGCAATTACATTGGATACTTTAGTTGCTCATAGATGGTATTCACATTGTGAACTACATTTTTTAGTTATCTTCATAAGAAGAAATCCATGGAATCACACCTGAGGAGCGGGCAGGCCATTCAATCCCACCCCACCCCTACTCCCATCCAGCAATATTATCATTGCTCCTCACACCACTCGTGCTGAAAGTGTTTTGTGGGAGGGCTCCTTCACGCGCAATTGTACATTTTCTTATTAAAAATCATGAATTTTTATCTGTGTACATTTTAACAAGTAAAGTGAAACTAAAATAATATAACCCTTTTTATACGGCACTCTTGACATTTTCGTTTGTATAAAGTGTTTATCCAGGTCTGCATTAGCGTCGTCAGCAGGAGTACCATTGTTATTGGACTTTAGAGCTTTGACGTGCTCCCGGTCAAAGTCATCGTGTCAAAAAGCAAGAGGGACGTGTACTAGGGAATTCCAATTGGAATTACTAGGATCTTTTACATGCCACAACCGACATGGGCAGGTTGCAGCACAGAGAGCCCTTTTTTTTCCATGCGCCACACAATTTCTTTTGCCAACATCTTCTTTGTTTTGTATGCGATTACTATTCTACTTCCTGTATTGTACTAGTCCTATGGTCCCCTAGAAATTTCTAATTTACCTTACGCCAATAAATCGTGTAGTTTAGAAGATACACATTGGATAAGCTGGAATAAGACCTCCAAGGTCATATTGGATATTTTCATTGAATTCGCCATCGCGGAACTTCCCTTTTGGGCAAGTTATTTTCAACAACCCACATCCAAGCCTTTTAATGATGCATTTCACCTGGCTCGGGACTTGTAAAAAAACCTGTAAAAAATCTTTGTGAAAATTTTTCATCTGGATGCAAACTGAGCATCAGTATGGACCCGTAGCGTTCGGTGACTACAGTGAAGCCCAATTTTCCGCCATCTTGATGGAAGACTTTCACGAAGGATGTTTCTTCACATCTATCTGCAGTTTCAATTCTGTTCATCAAATGCGTTTATGCTTTCGTTAAGAATGGGACTATAACGCTAAAAATTAACGAAATGTTAGAGAAAATGGCAAAAAGTGATTATAGATTCGTGAAAAACGTCCACTAGAAAGCAAGCCTAGCTTTGCATGGGAGACACTTAAACAAACTTAAATTTAGAAAATAAATATTTGATTTAATGAGTTATTTATTTCGTAGGCCAGTGGAGTACATGATAATTATTACATATTGACATTTCATACCTTACAATATTTAAAAGCTTCACTATTTACACATCCATTACACCATTTCATGACTTAGCGTTTCTGTTACCTTTCAATTCATTTGATAGTAATAATTTTTACAATATTTGTTTAATATTTCTCCACGCACTTTGTTTGTTATTTTCATAAGCTATTTTACATATAGAACCACAACAACATTTCGTCACCAAAAAAAAAAAAGAATATAAAACTAGTAATACTGTACGTTTGTTGTCTTGAGTTAAAATGGCCCCTTTAATTTCAAACACGATTGTGTAGTTTCATTCCCATGCAGTAAATTTTTTTCGTTTGCCAAAAATCAAAATGCTCTGTTTATCTACCATGGGAGTTTACCAATAATTCACTTTCGATCGTGGCTGCTTTAATGCAATGCTGTAAAAAAGGAAATTATTCCGCTAACAGCTCACCGAATTAAAATTGTAAGACATTACCTAAAAATTATATAATGTGATGTAACAACTATTCACCCAAAACCAAAACTGGTAAAAAAAAAACGCCAAGTTTCCAAAAACTATCGGCCTTTGAAGGTAGTGATATCATTCCACCAGGGAAAGGCCGTCAAGGTTAATCGTATTAGCCAAGTTAATCGCACCTACTAATAGTTCGAAAGTTAAATGAAAACT
>JAHWFP010104961.1:437-16289 GCA_023313725.1 Lithobius niger | reverse complement strand
TTCTTAAGATAAAACAAAGGGCCCATACTGGACAAAGTGCCCACTCTAATTCATCTCCTAAGACGGAGAATAATAAGCGACTGTGATCATTCGCATGGTTTCTGTGTCTTGGCTCGGAAAGATGCTCGTGGAGTCAAGGTGACGCCTTTGATGTCTGTAAGAAAAACACAGTCAGCCGCTGTGGCTGATAGTGCTTGAACCTCACTACATCGGAGGCAGGCTGCCAAAGCGACCAAAAAAATGGTCTTGCGAGTAAGGTGGCTGAGGTAGCATGAGGAGAGTGGTTTGTATGGTGCTGACAGAAGGGATGTTAAAACTATGGAAAGGTTCTTGTCAGGAAACAGGCGCCGTGATATCAGCTGTTCGATGTCAAAAGATTTGACAAGGGCAGAGATGAGAAAATCATCCAGAAGGTGTAGGCTTCCTGCAGCTTTGAATACAAAATTCAGGGCCGACTGATAAACGAAGATCATCGAGCCCTTGAGACCTTCCTTGGAGAGATCATTGAGGAAAGTTAGGTAGTCCGGAAGAGAGGGATTGGTTGGACTTAACCTTCCATGGGAGACACCAACAAAACCATCTGCGCCAGTGACTGTCATAGATTTTGTTGGCTGATAGCTTTGGAGGCGATGCGGGAGGCCTGCTTTGAAGAAATGCCTGTTGCCTTGAGGAGTCTGATGATAGTAGCCACCCGTGTAGTCACAGTGATTTTGGTCGTTGATGGAACCTGCTGGAAGAGCAGGTCTGGATTGTCCGGGAGGCAACGTGGAACGTATACCATGCTGCTGCTGGCCAATTTGGTGCCACTATGATAAACAGTCTGGGGGACTGAGCAATCTTGCGAAGGACCAGAGGAATGAGCATAACGGCGGGAACATGTACCGGAAGAGGTGATCACAAGAAAGAGTAAGGCACCTACTGTCCATGCCCGGTCGTCTGGGGCCGAGCTGACAAAATGGCGAAGTTTGGCATTGTGCCTCGTGGCGAAAAGGTCCACCTTCAGATGGTCCCAGATATTGAATAGAAATTCGCAAATGCACGTTTTGAGAGTCCACTCTCCTGTTGGCAAGGACCGGCCAGATAGGGAATCTGCAAAGACATTCCGACTGTCTGAAGAGTGTAGGGGAAGAACGGTCATTATCAGGGAAATGCAGAGGCGAAAGATGTCTAATGTGACTTGGTGGAGTGTGTGTGATCGGGTCCCCCCTCCTTTTTGAAGGTAGGCCATGGCGGTCGTACTGTCTATGTGGGCTTGTACCCCTTTCCCTGCGACAGTTTGGTGAAAATGGCAAAGGCTGAGAAAAACAGCATGGAGTTCGAGGTCACTGATGCGTGCCTGGTCCCACGGTCTCCAGGTGCCGGAAACTACGTGATTGTTGATGTGGGCTCCCCACTTCTGGAGGGACGCATTCGTTAGGAAATGCAGGCCTGGAGCAGCTAGAGTGGAGATGTTCATCCACAAGAGCAGGGTTTCAAAGGGAAATGCTAAGTAATCTTGCGGGTCGCAGTGTCTGATGGAAGAAGATATGCATTGAGAAGATTGAAGAAAACTCCTAAAAAGACTAACCATTGAGAATAGATCAGTCGGGATTTGGGGAAGTTGATGCCGAATCCCAAGCGCTGGAGGAGGCTGATGATAAAATTCTGGTTGTGTAGTAGCGCCACTTTGTATTGATGGGAAAGGATCCAGTCGTCCAGTTAGGCACTTGCTCTGATATGGTGTTGGTGAAGGGTTGCTAGGAACGATTTTAGGACGGTCGTGAATATTCGAGGCGTAGCATTGACACCGAACACGAGGCAGAAAAACTTGTAGATCGTACCGCCATAAATATATCGAATGAGGTACCGGGCAGACGCATGTTATGGAATATGTAGGTAAGCGATGGGGTCTAGCGTCTCCATTTGAAAGTGGTCGTTGCAAATGTATTGTTTAACGATCGGAGGTTGAAAATGAGTCTGAAATCTCCTGTCTTCTTTGGGCAGAGAAAAACGAAACTGTAGAACCCTGGGTGGTCCGAATTTGGACTTGGTCGCATCACCGCCATTGTTAGGAAGTTATTTATTTCGGCTGAGAGAAGGTTGGAAATGATCGAGGCAGTGGACCATGGTCGTGATGTGAGCAGGGGAAGCTTGAAGAAACGTGGACGGAATCCTTCGCTGATGATTGATAAACCGGTAGGGTCGAAAGTAAGGGCCTGCCAAGCAGGTGGCATAGATGATCCCTGACTGGAAGGGTCGTGGAACAATTGTCAACGATCAGACTGAGGTTGCTGCCTGGGCCCTGCTGAAGCATAACGTCTTCGACAGTTGGGAGTGGCACTGCGACTGAAAGGCCTACCCTGTCCACGCTGGGGCCCTCGTTTCGATAGGGCGTCTGCTCAGGTGTGATGGGGACAGGGGATGGGGTTCATGGTTGTTTACGTTGCAAGGTGGCGAATGCCACTCGTCCTTGTTGTCAATGTAAATGGGGCACGTTCTGTTTTTGAGGTATCGTGATGGCTTGGGCCGAAATGGTTTGCGCTTGCGGGCGACGTCTAAATGTGGAGCGAGTTTCGGAATTAGGCCCCGAAAAGGCGTGTCGGACTAATGGACGGGTTGATTGCGTAACTTGTGACGAGTTGAATTGTTGAGATTCGAGGCTATGTTAAGGGCTACCTCCCAAAGCAGGAGTGCACAATTAAAAAGGGCCCTGGTGAGCCAGTTCAAAGAATGATAGGTTGCAAAGCAAGCCTTTCGAAATACTTGACCGATGAGTAAGGGCAGGTTCTTGGTTTCAACTGGTGGCGGTTCGGTGGAGAGATTTTCTCGTAATGCGTTTGCAGCCGTGTTCAGACAGGCAGCACTGAGAGGCCGCACAGAGACCCAGGTACAAGACGCGGTCCTTGTCACGTAGAACAGAAGCAGGAACCGAAACTCTTCGTGGAATAAAGAGAGCGGTCCAAAAGTCCATTTTCAAATCAGCTGTTAAGAATTCCGAACGAGGGTAAGTGTCAATATTTTTAGGATTTGCAGTTTCATATCCTATTGGATGGAAGAAGGCTGTTTCCCGGCCATGGAATGAGGGAGGAAGGACTTTGTCAAGTTATAGATGGTCGACCTTCCCTAGAAGGAGACCACCATATGGAGTAAAGTTGTCAGCAGAGTCGTAGATTGACCGAGGAGTGCTTGTTGACGACGAAAGCAGTCGCATAGACTAAAACCAAGGCCGGTGGAGAGACCGTGGTTCTGGCTTGGTTCGGTCGCTGGAGTGACTGCTTGTAGAGGAAGCAATCTGGGATACTATCGTCGACCATCTTCAGGAGGTCCGGAAGAGGGATTTCCGAGAGGTTGGAGACGTCGGTAAAAGATGTGGCAAAATGGACACGTGCAACATCTGCAATGATGATGGGTCGTGAAAGTCTTGGTGAGTGAACAGGCCGGAAGGCTGATTGGGATGGGTCTTGTGGTCGAGAAGGTCCCGGGGGGGGGGGGAGATGAGGCTTAATGGCGCATCGACAGCTTGGTCATTAGCGCCAACCTCAAGGTCCCGGAACGTCTAATGACGACCACAATTTCTTGCTGGAAGTAGCGGTCACCCAATCTTGGGTGTATTGGGTTGGAGGTGGTCATTGAGGGAAAGTAGTTCACTTGCTCTTGAAGGAACGAAGAGCGGATTCCATAAGTTCGTGCACCCTTTCCTTAGAAAGTGGTTCGTTGGGAGGGTGTTGCGTAAATCAACGGCGGTGGAGTGGTCGATCGTCTTGACGACCGTGAAGAAAGATTAATTGATCCTTCGCAGGGACGAGATTGCTTTCTTTTTTCAGTGGAGTGTCTGGCTTTCACTTGAATCTTCAGACAAGCATACGCTTCCTTGGTTTTCATGAGATCGGATTGGAGCGACCGCAAGTCGGGCAAGGGTCGAACCTAACCGCATTGGATTGGTGATGTCGTGGTCATATCAAGTGTGGCTTTATTGGTTGCTCACGGTCCGACGGGAGACGGACCCAGCGAGCAGTGGTTGGCCAAGAGGGCACGGTCATCAGGCGACAGGCCGCAGATATGGTGGAGAATCCCGGTGACGGTGGGGTTGGGTCCTCTACCAAAATTTTACTGGATGATGGGAACGGTGTGGCCACCCGAACTGACGCTTCCCTTGGCGTTACCTTTTGCTTGCGGCATAACAGAAAAGGGAAGCACAGGAACCGCAGTAGCTCAGACCAATTGTGTCTTAACCTCTATTTCCTGGGAGAAGAAACACCACGTCCGATATGGTCGAGACGTAGAGAACAAAAGATGAAGCCACGATCACCTACGGTGCTTTTATAGATGGAGGGACGCGCAGAACAGATGTGCATTAGGTTGCGAGGCTGGCAGACTCCAAGAACTTCAATCTCTAGATCAAACAGCAAAGGATAAGGAGAATGATAAAACCTCAGGTAGTGTACATTTTCGTCGGCATATAGAAAATCTTTTTCCGCGCAACAGTGTAAGCAGTAGTCATGGGCCAAAATTTGCCTAAAGGCCATATTGGGCAATTTTCGTCGCTAAATTATTCCCACGGTTTTTAAGAAAAATAAAATTCTTTCTATTTATGGCATGCTAACGCAGTTTCTGAGAGAAATTATAGTCAAA
Source organism: Lithobius niger (assembly GCA_023313725.1). Lineage (NCBI taxonomy): Eukaryota > Metazoa > Arthropoda > Chilopoda > Lithobiomorpha > Lithobiidae > Lithobius > Lithobius niger. The sequence continues at coordinate 11,678 of JAHWFP010104961.1, read as the reverse complement.
ACGACATTTTTGCCTTTTTCGCCGTTCAGCCCATTGCCGTACAACGTTAAACTTGAAGGCCCTTGGGGCACCTCAAGACAAGACCCCAGAGTGATGGAAGTTTGTGTGTGTGATAGCGATGCCAAAGAGCCACTTTTCCACACCCTGGCAATAAGGAATTAAAAAAAAAAGGTTTCTACACTTCACCCTATTGCAGGTATCATAGTATGTCCCCCCCCCCTCCTCCTGCAACGTACACTTTAGCAGACATACGATATCGTGAAAACAACACTTGTTACTTAGGATTGTTGGCCGTTAATTTTACTTCCCCAATCCCTAACCACAGACATACGTATGAGTCGCAGCAAGAATTTATAGGGTTGGGGAGGAGAATTTGTGACTGAGACCCCATACGTCTTGGATACTTTCGTAGTAGTTCAGTCTTAGTTTACAGAGGGCGCCATGTGTTTTATGTGGGAATTTCTACTTAGTTTTTAGCCTAAAATTAAATGAAACTAAACAAAACTAGCTTGTATTAAATTATTATTTACCCTAGCTTGCTTGTAATTTAGTTTACTTTAGATTTGGGCTGAAAAATGAGCAAAAATTACCACTTGGAACACGTGGCGCCTCTAAAAACTCTAACGGAACTAATAGGGACGAATCTAACATGTTTCAATAGGGTCTTTTTAGAGTTACAAATTCTCCTTCAAAACCCTATAAATTCTTGGTTGCAGTAACTCTTTGTTAAAGTCGAACCCCCAAATTTACCTTTTTTGTCATGCCTTGTGCCCTGTTTCAAATGAACTGCCTGTAAACCTCTACAGATACGCAGCTAACGTAGCATAATGTTTTAAAACAAGCCAGAACTCAAACTAACTGCCTCATTTTCAGTAGTTTAGTCAAAAGTTCATTAATGTCATCTACATCAGTGTGAAACTTACTCGTGCTCTGCAACTTCCATTACATGAGGTTGTATTGTGTGAATGTCGTCGGTGTTATCACACATAATCTTGGCTAGGGTGGTTTTACGAATTTCTTCTAGTTGATCTGTAAATGTGAGCAGAATGGACAGGTGAGTTGAAACAGAAAGGACAAAACAGAATCTCTGCGAACATTAAACAAGATACACAAATGCATTCAACATCTGTCACTATTACAACAAAATTCTACCAGAAAAAATTGGCTTTTGTTTGTAGAAGTGTCAGAATTTATTCAATTAGGTAATGGTCATCGTTTTCAGGTGTTCAGCCAAGTCAGTATTTGAGGCAGTAATATGACATACTAGCTTACTCCCGATTTCAGCAAAGATGGGAAAAGGCGAGCTAAGTTGTGTGCATCAGCATTCTTAACAATAAAGGAAAGCCACAAGGTGCACATTAAAAAAAAAAAAACACACTAAAACTCGACATTTCGAGCTAGATCAAACTCATTGCCAAGAGTGAAAAATTAGAAATGCTAAATGAACGAACTCATTCAAAAAAATGTATGTCCTATTTAGTAGGCAGAACTACCAGAACATATCAGCACAAGCGGAAGTGAGAAGGCCAAGTTTGTGCCAGCATAAGTATTAGTGTTCAACTCACTTTTATGGCAAAAATTGGCAATGGACAAATGTTTTAGAACATAGCTGTATTGTTTAAATTTATTAGCATTAGGACGCATATGGTTGTGGACTGCCGAACTATGAAGTGTAAGGGGGGGGAGTTGAGGCTTAATGGTGCATCCACAGCTAGGTCATTGGCACCGACATCAGTCACAGTGCAGTGGCCCAGGACACCACTGCACCACACATTACGCGCCATGGCTTCGGCTGGGAGCGCGGCAAACTTACAGCACCACACATTACAGAGATGTTAACCAAACTCTTTATCTTATCGTACATTTCTACCTCCTGCAAAAATCTAAGAACCCCGGACAAGTGGGCAGAATCATCGCCCAATTGACATGCTGTGTCCTGCGGAAGGTGGAAACTGCGACAAACACCATCAAGATGGAGACAATCAACAAGAACGTGACGGACCGTGAGAGGACAGCGACATCAAAGACATTTATGAGGGATAACTCCCCTTCAAAAGGAAGCAATGATTAAGGTTGGGGTGACCAATACGCACACGAACTAACACCACCTCTTCCCGGCGAATGTCATGACGAGCTGAGTTCCATTCCTGGACAATGCCTTTAATAGCCTGTAACTTATTACCATCTTGTTTGTCCCACAAGGCTTTCCAAGCAACGAGCAATCTCAGACGAGGAGTTGGAAAGACGTCCGAAGGAATGAAGCACAGATCCCTATCAAGAGAACCAGAAAGGGACCTTTTGCTGCACCATCAGCATGCTCATCCCTAGCTATCAACATGGCCTTGGATCCAGCAGAATCACAGTTTTCCACTGGCCAGGTAATGCCAAGAATTTCAAGGTTGAACCTAGTACGATATTGCAGAATTTGAAAAAAATGTGGGTAGTAGAAATGTTGGGCCATGGCCTGTGTTTCTGAAATGCTGCACAAGTGAATTGGTCTGGTCATGTAGCTTAAAGTTTGACTCATGTGATCATATCTTTGGACCAGGTTTTGTTCACTGGTTCCCAGTGCTTGGTTTCTTTTACTATCTCTATTCTTCACAATAATTTGTCCAAGCCCAGCGTGTATAAAGAGTACTGTAGGAACGAAGAATGACATACAGGAATTTGACTCAGTGTATGACAGGAACAGAGATTCACTCAATGAATTGTCCTCATACAAAAAAGGCTCATACCTAATGAGGAATTTTTAGAAGGCGTCGTTTTATTTTCAGGATAGCTGGTTCGGGAAGTTAGATCTAAAGGGGATCTCTCTCTACTGTTCGCGTCTCGGCATCGATTGAATTTTTATTTCCCAATAGTCTACCAACCACGATAGAAATAAGCATACGACTTGTCAAACGATTGGGTATACTGAATCAGAGTTTATTTGTCCTACGGAATATGAAATACTCCTTTCTTAATTTGTTCGTAATTACCAAAATGAACGTTAATGCTAATTACTTGGAATGGTGATAAAAAAACGTATGATTTGTAGTAATGTAAAATATTTGCCATATGTAAAAATTGTAACTGATAATAAACTATATGACCAAGATAAAACTGAATCATATACCTGAGAATTTTTGAGGATTCATAAATACCAATAGTATTAAATTTAAGATAAACTTGAGAGAACTTTAAATACATACGACATTCATCATTGTTTTGATTCACTGTCTGATTACGTTCACTTTAAGGTATGGATTCTGTGTGACATGTCTTTTTTAATAAAGACTGAAGTTTTTTATTGCGTGTTTCGTGTCAAGACAAGCAGTGAGTGAATTATTTATATTGAAGGATTTTTTAGTGTCCCGCAAACCATGCAGACAGTAAGTGCTATTTGTTCACTGCTAGTATTTTTAGGGGCAGATCATCAAGGTGTTCAGTGTGATGAGTTCACACGGACCCTGTCTTACGAGGGACTTTGCTGGCAGGGCCGTACCCCATGGTAACACTAACTGACATGAATGAAGACATGATACCAACGAAAAAGACCACAAACTGGCTGGTGATAGAAAGCTAAAAAAAAAAGAGTCTTCATATTGCACATGGGCCCTACTCATATTAGTTCTGCCACTGAGTATTTTTATCGCCTCGTTCTGATAATGACTGGCAAGAAAACACTAGAAAAGTGCATCTCTTCCAAAGCTATTTCCATGTAAACATGCCGCCCAAATTTGGTTATGAAAATTCAAACCCACTCTAAAACCTATGCCTTGATTTGAGCTTCCTCCCAACCCTAGAACTAAAAAAAATATAATAATAACCGAGCTTGCAGACCATTTCAGTGGAAATCGAACACCCAACTACAGAGGAATATCGTTGCAGCTGGGTAACGTATGTTTACTAAACTGATACAATATCAAAGTTCGCCATCCGTGGGTAGAGTAATGCCACACTAGTTTCAAAAATGGTAGCAGTATTCCTTACCTGGTGTAAAAGATCCTGGCTGACCTCCATTTTCGTACCAAAATCTATCTCCTAAACGTAAATGCTGAAACTGCTGTCCAATAAGGCAAGCAAAGGTGGGACCAGCAGCAGCTCCTGGTATATTGTACTCGGCAATGCCAGCTGGGAAAAGGTCAACGTCATCCACTGATCTGAAAATACAAATCAAAAACAATGTTCGTGACTGCTGTTAATTCCCAATTCAAGCAGCGCAACGTAAAAGGATGCACTATATGTAGTTATTCTTCACACACAAATTTTATTGGACGTGAAACTCGGTTGTAGCCTCGTGGTGAGGGGGAGGGGGTCGATGCTTATTGGTGCGTCGACAGCAAGGTCATTAGCACCAACCTCAGTCACCTCGTGGTTCGTGGTGAACCAGGTTTTAGGCATTGTAAAAATAAGGAAACCTCCAGACAGGTCTATTCTTACATGGACATGTGGGACCCGTCAGGAGGTTTCCTTATTTTTACAATTTCGTCCACCCACAAATTAATTGATTTTACTACAGGTTAGGCAGTTATTGTATTAACTTCATGATAGTATAGTCGGTGTCGGCCAACAAGCTTAGAGCTTTTTGAAGGCCCAAGCGGCAGATGTCAAGTGGAAGGAACCGCCACCGTATCAGTTGTATGTTGCAGCAGGAGGGAGGAAACTGGAGTACCCGGAGGAAACCCTCATGCAGCGGGCGGGAAACAATTGGAGAAAAACCCGTACATATGCACTTCCCTTCACTAGGATCGAACCACCCGGGTCTGTAAGAAGCCAGAGATGTACAGCCGGGACCAAAAGACACCTATCGAATCTGATGCCCCAGTGCTCGCGGCTACCAGTGCACCCCATGATGGTGCGATGATGTTTGTGTCAGGTGTTTCACTTACCTACCACTTCCTGCATTATTTTACGTTTTAGAGTAGTTTAACTAACATTTCTCTTTACATCCTTCGTTTAATTCATAACATTTTAAGACAGGCTGTGCCTTGTAGCAAGGGGGATTCTGTTGATTTGATGTTTGTGGTAAATGATGTAAGAAGGCATAATTGCCGAGACACAGTTGTAATTGGTTTAAGGAAAAAAATACAGTTCATCTTATAAATGTTCCACAATATATTGGCATGCGTTGCTTTTCGGTTATGGTCTAATTTTATTTTCGAAAATTTGTTAAGCGTCCCTAGAATTTCCACAATAGCCGGTTTCAAGCAAGTATCACTATTAGTTGTTGCAGGCTGCAGCAACTAATTAAGAGTAGTAATGTAAAATTAACGGGCATGAAAGGAATTCGGACCACAACACGAATAAAATTCTTCAAATTAGAACCACTGCATCTATAAGCGAGGAAGATTCAGGTAAACAGCGGCCTCAAATAGAAGTATAAAATAGGACTTGGCACAGTGAGAATGTCCACACTCAGGCTTCAGTCCGTCAGTGTTTCCTCGATGATGTGACCATGGAAAATGATTACCACACTTGATCAATGTTGTCAGTGTGAGTTTACTAAGATTGTAGTCGAACCATGATTGCTGCAAAACGATAACTAAAGAGCTTTAGTGAAGAGCATAATGCAAAATGACAACTGAAATATTTTTTAGGAAATACCATATTCGGTTGCTGATAAACATTCTTTTTGCACATTATGCAGAGAATACGCGCTGTCAATACGTTTTTTCCCCAGTTCTAATTAAAGTTTATTTTGACAATTCTGCTTGTACTTCCCAAGCTACTATTAAGCTGTTGACAAGCTAGTAGTACACGGTGTAACAGAACCACCCACGTTAGCATCCTGTACAAGAAAATGTAAGATCATTTAAGTTCTTACACGAAGAACACACAAGATCCTGTAAGATCCTGCAGGTTCCTGCAAAATCCCAGAGGATATTGTGTCAAGATCTATTGGCTCTTGCACCTGATCTCATGCAAGATCCTGTAGGATCTTGTGCAGATCTTGCAGGGTCCTGCGGAATCCTGCAGGATTATGCGGGATCTTACTTTGTGCAAGATCTTGTAGGACCTGCAGAATCTTAGCAGGATCCCACAGGATCGTGTACCAAGATCGTGCAGGATTCCTGTAAGAACTTAAAGGATTATATAGGATGCTCACATACATGGTAACAACAAATTAGTATGCTGTGAAAATTAAGGATTTCCTAGAAATGTCTCATTTTTGGGTGTTACTTTCTTAGTATCATCCTGTTCCCGTGGAACAAAGTGACTGTTATCTCGCGGCGCACCATCACATCTAAACTGAAGCTGACCAGGGATTCGGTAAAGAAAGGTCATTGATCCCGAGTGCTCATGGTGGTCTCGGGGTGGACTCCCCACATGTTGCACGTGTCATGCTGAAGTACTCCTGAAAGTCCAAACATTGCTAGGTTAACTTTGGGCAGCAGATGCAACAGAAGATGTATTGCCCCAGCTGGGTAAAAAATAATGTCGGTGAGTGATTTAAACGCTGCTCTCATGACTCTACAGTAATATCAATTAATTTGCGGTACGTGAGATGAGATATTTACTTGAAAACCCCTCCAGACAGGGAATGAGGAACCACAAGACCATCAAAAAGCCAAACGAAATTTAATTTTCAGCAAATTACTGCTTATCTTGGTCACCTAAACAAGGCAAATCAAAAAAAAAACAATGAATGATGATTCCTCATACAACCTTCCACAACCTCCTGCAGTGCTTACTTGGCCTACAATAAAAAATAGCATATTAAAACATGATGAGAAAGAGACAACGACTTTGTTCAGTCTGCCATCTTGGAGAACTCCAGTGCACCACTGATATTTATGTACCAGTAAATAATACATAAATGTCAGTGGCGCAGTGGAGTTCTCCAAGCTGGAGGACTAAACAAAGTCGTTGTGTCTTTCTCATCATACTTTAATTGTATACCGAGTGTCCCAAAAGTAAGGGGTCACTCGGGTGATATACCCGGTTGATATATCAGCATGAACACCAGGTATATCTACCAGGTTCGGGTGATCCCTAACTTTTGGGACACCCATTATATGTGTTTTTTTTTTATTGTAAGTATGCACTGGAGGAGGTTGTGGAAGGTTTGTATGAAGGCCCATTGTTGTGTTGATTTGTCTTCTTTAGGTGACCAAGAGAATCAGTAATTTCCCGAAAATTAAATTCCGATTGGCTTTTTGATGCTCTTGTGATTTCTCAATCCCTGTCAAGAGGGGTTTTCAAGTAAAAAATGACTCTGCAGCATGTGCACAGCTAGATATGACAGACTGGGAGCACAGCAAGATTAGAGTGCTGTGCGAGATTACGTGGTGGTATATGTCCTGACCTCCAGTCACAAGGGGAAATTTAAAATAAAGAAATACAGTTACCACATATCCCAAATTTGTTGCAAGTTAAAATGGAGCCAGGCAGACATCTGGTGCACCACTGACTGACAATATTTAATCATAATAAATAAATTTTCGAATCAAAAACGGAAATTTTATCAGATAAAATCGTAAAAAAGCAAACATTAATCCATGTAAAATCACCGTAGGGTAATACCCGAATTAAAAAGCACTAAAACTACAACACATACCTTAACACACAAATTCGTGGCAGGACGCCGTATCACAGCAGGCAGAGAGCACAAAGGGGATCACGGGAAGTCAAGAGGCAACATTAATTTTTTTTTTGAGTAGGTGGCCCACTGATCCACTCCAGGTCAATTTACGGTTAAATTTAACCCCTTCAGGTTCAAGTCTAAGTAACTGACGTTTTTCAGTGAACGTCACTGATGTAAATTCCCTGAAATCTGGATGATGCCCAGATTCAACAATGTCTGCTAAGTGCTTTGTCGATAACCCATGCCTCAACATAATGACAGTGTTGATATTTTCTTTTGGGCAGAGGGCACTTTAGTACCCCAAAAGAAACCCTTTCCCCCAACGAATGTAGAGAAGGGGTAAATAGTGGGTAAGTGTTCAGGGCTTGCACATGAGAGTAAAGATCACTACGTACCTGTAAAGTACCATGAACTCTTCAATGATGCTATCTGGCATCAGACCACGGAGGTCGTGGAAGGTACGTGGTTTTTCCAGGCCACAGTATTCTCGCCACGCAGTGTATGACGGTATTCCATTGTCTCGGCCCCTTTGAACGTTGACAGAAAAGAGATCAGCGCCTGTCCCGATTGTGAAGTTTTCTTGCAGGACGAAGAGGTTGTTTGTGAGCTACAAAGAGAAAAAAAAATTAATTATTATAAAATGCCATAATTTTAAAGAAGAAAACATGGTGTTCACATACAAAGCAAAGGTTTACTGCTGCACAAACTTAGCATCGAATGTTGCATTTCTTCATCTAGACACACGCTAGCGTGTCGCTGCCAAGTGGAAAGGCAGCCACTAGCAGTCTTTTAAATGTAACGACCTTATACTTGATTTCAGCCTACTGGTGTAAATTCCCCATGCAGTAGAAATCTTTGTAAATCGTTGGAATCTGGTGTCTTGGGTACAGCAACGAAGTAAACTTCAACATTGTAGTGTGGGAATGTGTCCTTTATGGAGAAAAAGTTCCCTCAATAACGTTGATTTGTGTTACTAGCTAGCTGAGGACAGGGCTGCCATGTTAATTCTATTTGGTATAAGGTCACGTCTACAGCTCGTTAGGGAAAGTTCGCATATTTTAATTTTGGCACTCAGGTAAAGAGCAGTACGGGGAAGGACCTTTTTCTAAAATGGGAGTTGCAGCTAGAAGCACGTGGCTATCAGACTGAAGGCACGTTGGAGTGGCAGACCTAACAAGTAGAGGCACGCATAGCAAGTATATGAGGCTACGGATGCGCAAGATTCGAATCCTTTACGAAAACAGTGCAATGTGACATAAAACTAGTGCGAAAAACATTTCTTGATCGCGAATAAGACAGTAGGTATGAAAATATTACATTTGTTCAAAGCTATCGAAAATTTGCAACGAAATGGACTGGAATTTTGCTTTTTTGAGACTGTTGCACAAATGACAAGTGTGTTTGATCATGATTCCATTGACTCTCAAAGTAATCGAAGCCATTTCACTCTAATGGATGATCCTACATGCAATTATGTCCAAATTTGTGTGATTAGGCCTATAATTTTTATTACGACATATTCACTAAACATGTCGAAGCACACAGGAAGGGGGGGGGGATTGAGGCTTAATGGCGCGTCGACAACTTGGTCATTAGCGCCAACCTCAGTCACAGTGCAGTGGTCCGGGTTGCCACTGCACCACACATTACAGAGATGTTATTCAAACCCCTAATCTAAATCTTGTCATACATCTGTACCTCCTGCAAAAATTGAAAAACACCGGACAGGAGGACAGACTTATCGCCCAACTGACGCGCAACGTCATGCGGAAGATGGAACCGACGACGAACACCAAACCAGAGGAAGGCCAAACCAGACTAAGTATATGAAATATTTTCCCTCCACAACACAGATTGATCAGAAAATCACATGCTGGTGCCCTCTAAAAAAAAACAAGGTGAAACCAGGGATTACCTCCCAGCATGATTTTTGTACGAGGTTTTCCCATTCTCAAAATCTCCGAAACCTATCAATCTTTGAAAATAGGTACGCTGATTCAGTTTTCATATTTTGCTCTCAGTTAACATGAAATTATACATAGACTTTATTTGGGTTCGATGTAAGCACATTTTGCCCATTAAGTGTCTTTTTTTTTGTTTTTTTTATTTTTTTGTTCAAAGAATGCCTTTAAAACACTGTTAAAAAAAACAATTTTCTTTGCATTAATTCGTTTTTAACAGCGTTTTTAACACCGTATTACCTCTAGTCGTCAACCCTGGTGTTAACTTTTTCGCGATGAAATTTGACACTGCAGTAAATTAAGAAATAGCGGCCGACATTTATTTTTAGAAACGTGATCTGCATGTGGTAAGTGCGCAAATTGGTACAGGCGTTGTGACGATCTTAAAAGGTACCGTAATACTACTGCAACCATGTATCAAACATCAGTTTTGCACGTAGAACCATTACATGCAAAACTCTTCTACATGAGCCTTTTTATTATGCATTGGTAACAATCGCATACAATCCTAAATTAATCGCAGCCAATCACCAATTTCAACAAGGGTGTATCACACTTCAACACACAACCAGGTCCGCAAAGCATTCGACTGAAGGCATTACAGCACATCACGCAGAAGGAAGATGCAAATTTACTTACGTTACGCCATGAGTCTATGAAAATGATGAGTTTTCAACTCTATCAGATTCAGTTTGCTCTAGCCTGTGATCAAAAACCCCATACTGTACGGATGCGACACCTGTTGCCAGATCCCTGAAATAAATTTAATTCGTCTCGAAAACCGAAACCGAAATCGAAACTTTGATCGCGCGAGCAACTCTTAATCCGGAAACACAGTTAAGTGCGGAGCTGTTTCCTTCCTTGACTGAAGCTCGATCTTGTATCCGACACGTGAATTAGATGTTTCTACCCAAGGCCCGCTGAGATAGTAGCTGCGCAGCGCTACTGATTAATTGCTAAGCCAAACTACAAAAAAAAAAAAATTGTTTCTGTTTATAATTACGACTTTTTTTCTTCTGTGCGAACATGTATCTTCCTTGAGCATATTCTGTAGCCAAATTCAATCTGTGATTGGCGAGAAGTAATTGTCTTTGAAAGTGGGAACAATGTGAACGATTTAAGACCTTCTCGCTGGGGGGGCGCCCCCCCCGCACTTTCCCGTTCCGCAGAGGCGGGGGGGGGGCCAACAGCACACTGATCAACTGGAAGAAAAAGTAATTTTTGGAACTCAAAAATGGCACTTTCAGAATCAAAATTTCTAAAAACACCTCAGCTTCTGGGACCCCCATGATGTGAATGTTGCAAGGTTTTGACGCTATTATTACCGTTTCTGCAAGTCTAATTTTTACAAAAGATTTTCTAGAAAAGCCTTGGCACCTGGTTTCTTGGCTTCTTCGGTCTTTTAGGTGCTGACTATGTTGCGGATGTGGGCATTCAAACGTGTTCAGTGTTAAGTGTGTTCAACATACTTAGTGTATGAATTTCGACAGGAGATGGGTGTAAGGAACATTTTATAGAACATTTTTAAACCAACATGTCTTTTCGTTAAAAACGAGACACGTTTCCTTACAACTAACGGTAACTGTCGGTTTGGAGAGCTTCTTACTTATTTTGGCTACAACACTAATCTTGGCTGCAGGAATCATCTGTAGGCGGTCTCAATGGATATACGAAAAGCGCACATTTTTCGCGGGGGGGGGGGGGGGGGGGGGG
>JAHWFP010104960.1:3601-16497 GCA_023313725.1 Lithobius niger | reverse complement strand
TAAAAGAAGAGTTTGAAGATATTTTTGAGTGTCATCCGGTGAATAGTTCTTTAGAGCCACTTTAAAAAAAAATCTTTTTGCACCATTGGGTATTTTTCATGTTGCTCCAGTTGATGTTGTGAATGGCGCATGGACACAACCTCTGCCTTAGTAGTGCCAATATGCATCCGTTACATCAAAAGTTATTCTACCATCATAAATCGTGAATCTCGGTTCAAAGAGGGTTTAAAGAACATTTTTCTGTATGTTCAATTCGTGGTTCATTTTTCACACATTTGGAAACCTATCGATGCGAAATACTACTTTCTAATTAGTCCAGACACATTTTACCTAAAAAGGCGTAAGAAAAGCCTACTTTTTGTCGTGGGAGGGGGGGGGGGGGTGGAAGTCAGAATATTTTTGAACCTTAGTTTGGTGGTGGGGTGGGGGAATCAAGTTTTTTCTGGGTCTTGGGAGATGGGTCATCGAAAATTTGGAAATCATATTTTCAATTCCTCCACCCCCTTCCCCCCACCCGTTCATAAATAATGAACTGTCCCTAAATACCTAAATACCTAAATATTTATGGAAGATGCATTGTTTCAAAGCCTGCAGTAAGATTTGAAAAAAAAAAACCATTGACTACAAAAATGCAACTGTTAAATATTGAAAAACAGATAACACTGTTCACTCTACAGTGATTGCATGCTTTAACATCAACGTTGTTTTACAGGTGAAATTTTTTTACATTACATACGATTTAAGGGAGAAAAAGTGAAGAAAATTACGTCACCGTGTAAACCACTATTAAGAACACGTTATCGAGGTCACAACCATGACAAGACCTCGATTCGAGTACATGTCAGCAGTGGTTTGACTCCAACAGGTGGTCTAACTTTGGAGGAAGCTTTAACAGCAAAGATTGCAGTAATTTGTAACGCAAAACACTCCATCTGTGATCAAGACAACTGTCCACCATTGGTGTTGGCAAGAATTTATAGGGTTGGGGAGGAGAATTTATAACTCTAAAAAGTCCCTATTGAAACGTCTGAGAACCATTCCAATTAGTTCCGTTCGAGTTTTCAGAGGGCGCCACACGTTCCAACTGGTAATTTTTCCTTATTTTTCAGCCTAAATCTAAAGTAGACTAAATTACAACTAAGCTAAACTAAATAATAATTAAATACAAGCTAGTTTCGTTTAGTTTAGTTTAATTTTAGGCTGAAAACTGAGTAGAAATTTTCACATAAAACTAGTGGCGCCCTCTATGAACTTAGACGGCACTACTTGGAATGGATCTAAGACGTTTCAGAAGTGTCGCAAGTTACAATTCTCCTCCCAAACCCTATAAATTCTTGGTAATGGTGATAGTAACTGAGGAGAATCACAATGCACGAAATTGTGTGAGACACGCATCGCTGGTCCGAATTTGGCCGCTTTTCTCGGTGCGTTTGTCAACGATGATCGATCAAATGATCTTGTAGAGAGCACTACTTATTTGTTTTGAAGGGGGCTGTTTTTCTCCGAGTGATTGCCGCTAGAGTCACTGACGATCATCATTGGCGCTGAATAGTCGCATGTCTAGAGGGTGAATATAATCACAGTCACAAACGAACATTTGACTGGAAGGAGCGTAACACTACCTTCCTGAATTAAACGGGACGGAAAGTTAAAGTCCGTGTCAGTATGACTCAGCCGTAGAACCTCGGCCTTTGATTTCAAAGGTCGTGGGTTCGATTCCGCGCTCAGGCAGTCTGACATATAAGTCCAAAAGGCAACGTAAATAGGTTTGCATCCGTATTTATTTACTACCTTCCTGACACGTGAGTGGTGAATAAATAGGCTGTCTGAACCAAAATCGGATAGACCCGATTATCGTAGTGATATACCATTGAACAATCATCCTAGATCCATAATCGTGATAAACGCACCAAGCAAAACTACCTTTAAGTTCAGAAAAGTGTCTCTTTTTGGAATGAGAGACAGGAAGGTTTTGAGGTAAGTTCAGCTTGCTAAGGCATTTAATAAGATGTTTGCAACAGTGTGCTGAAGTTCGTAACGGAAGGTGGCTGAGGGAGTTACAGAGAACTAATAGACATAAATCGCTGTAAATAATATTAAGGAAAATTGGAAATTAGACACCAACGAAAATTATACACTAGAAATAATTTCTAATGTAGTTCAGTAAGCCACCTTTTTGCACTTACGTTTCGTCGGCGTCGCATGACCCGGATTCGAACCCAGTGAGTTACAGAGACGCTGGAGGATACGTTCTTGAAGATCCGAGCTGGATGTTTCCTTAAGAAGGACTAAGGAGGGAGCTGTCGGGTTAGATGGCATCTCACGTAGGAAGTTAAGGAAGTTGGGGGCAGAGGTAGTATGGAAGTTAACGTCTTAGTCTGAGATTACCAGTCAGTTGTGTAACGGCTTACATGTACTAAACACAGATACAAACATTTACGTTGCCTTTTGGACGTATATGTCAGACTGCCTGAGCGGGGAATCGAATCCAGGACCTTTGAAACCAAAGGCCGAGGTCCTACCGCTGAGCCATACTGACACGACCTTAAAAAGAAACGTCCATAAGCAGCATTTAACGCGTGCATATTTAATAGTTATAGTACCGCTGACGAATTGTATGGGATTTATGACCCGATGGGTGATATCCCGAACATGGCCAATCCGCGAGAACTACGTCATCGCGACGTAGTTCGAGCTGATTGGCCATGTGAGGGATATCGCCCATCGGGTCACAAATCCCATGCATTTCGCCACGGGTACTATAACTAATTTATCGTACGGTCCCTAACTTTCGAAATTAAAAACAAAATTTGGGGTAAATGGAAGGTTTGTCTTCGGATATGAATTACAAGGTCTGTTGTTTATACAAATTTTGTGTCGTCACGTTTGCGTAATTTTGTTTTGATGCAGTCAGGTTTGCGGCCGATACCATTTGAGCGAGATTGAACGGGGGTTAGCAGGGGTGTGTGTCTAGAGGGAGAGATTTTCTTTAAAAAAAAAAAAGGTTTAGGAGAAACGCGTTTTGTATTTTAAAGTCATTGGACTGATGTTGCACATTACGTAAACTTCATCATGAAAAATTACGTCGTTCACTCTAGGTTAACCTAAAAGGTGTTTTTGATTTTTGTTTAATGATTTCATTTTATGTAATGTCTCGCATTTCTTTAATTTGCATAATGTGCTTTCTGATCGGGGGTCTACGCGTTTTGAAAGTCATTCGCTGCTGGAAAACTGAAGGCTTTGGATTTGTACGACAAAAGGAAAAGGTTCGATCATTGGGGACATAATACGGACAATTCAGCGGTAACGTATTCTTGTGAACAATGTGGGCAGTTAGGGATGTGGTGGGTGTAATTTTCGGGGGGGGGGGAAGGAAAATAGCGTAACGCCTAATTTTTACGGATGAAATTTCATGCATAGTTCGTATACGTTATGTCAGTTGGTGTTTTCGAAAGGCCGACGCAAGTTCAGGTTAGATTTGTGGTTTACAGTTTCCAGCTGTTTTGGGGGGGGGGGGGGCCGAGGAGGGAGTAGTAAGCATTTAAAGTATTTAATTTTCTTGTCTAGATTTCGAAATGCAGAACTGCTTAATAAAACCATGCGAGAATTAATTTATTTTTATCTTTAGGTTGTTGCTTAATAAAAGAGCACGGGTTTCAATTATTTATCGAACAAGGAACGTAGGTTAACATTAGAAAAAATAAAATTAATTCTCGCGTGGTTTTATTACGGAATTCTACCTTATGGTGTTGGCCATGTCATATCGCTACTTCCCTGAGCATGGCTTCCATATCCCCACACTTTCGCCACAGTTTAGTGTGGCGATATGGGATATATCGCTGCTCGTTTTTAGCATTGAGAAAGTTAGGGACCGTACAATAAATTCATATAAGCAAATACTTTCCGATCACCACCGGAGGGACGTTTATTTGCTGCGCCATCCTCCAAGTGAAACGAATGGAACACTTACACGTGAAATAATAATTAAAGACGGGAAAGCCAAAGGCTCACAAGAAATAACTAAGTACAGATGCAACACGTGCAGTGAGATGCAACACGAAGCCAACACTTCGTGGTGTGTTCCGTTAACATTAGCTGCGAACACCCGTCCAATTGCCGCCTAAACACAAAAATTGGCCGAGCGCCAACGGCTATGCAGCAACCGAGTCCAACTGCCAACCAGTTGGAGCTGGTTCAATGCAATAGGCTAATCACGGGACGTAAAGCCTTGGTAAGGAGTCCTCTTGTTTTTGCGTGTATAAATGCGGCTGCCTGAACGACGGATCCTCAGTAGGTGTTGGAGAGGCAACCAACAGGTTGAATCTCTGTAGCTAAACCCAGGGTCGGTTCGAGTGGAAACCTTGATACTGATGCCTAGTATATGATACTATGTGCATAGTCCTCTAGCTAGCTGTAAGGAGCGAATAAGAATTGAGCTTGACTCGAAACTTATCGCTCTCTTAGCACCTCACAGTTGCATTGGTGTGGGTTTGAATTTAGAGAGAAGCGTGGGACACGAGATGCAAGCCTGGTACTGAGGATGGTCTTCGGGTGACGAGTGCTGGGGCAGGGTGATGATTGCGGTATTCCTTGACATACGGCCAGCATATGCTATGGCTATGTTGGGATGAGTTTATGTTGTTTTGCGTGAGATAAGAGTGGGAGGAAGACTATTCTGTGTGCTCCATCCCTGTTGGGTAGAAGGGAATTTGCCACATGCGACTTAGTAGGGATTGACTCAAGGCAGCTGTTGAGTCCAGTGCTGGTCGCAGAAATCTTGCTCATTGTTACGGTTGGTGGTACCACATGCATTGTATTTGCTATGTATTTTGTTGGTGGGGCTCATGACCAGTTGTGGTCACAGCTCCCTCAATAAATCAAACAATCAATCAATCCACATGCGAATGTCGTTGTACATGAAAACGATGGTGCAATGTTGTTGACGTCGTGGTGGACTTGATATAGCTCTGGCTGAAAGATCATAGCTTGGTACGTTCCTCAAGTCGGAAGTGGTAGCCTTTAACTGTGGGAAATTGCTGCAAATGATTTTAGGGCATACGTGGAGAGATGGTGGTGTCTGCAAAGAGTGTAAAGTATGTACACAGTTTGTTTAATTCTGGATTGTCAAACACTGAGGAAGTTCGTGCGGTTCGTGAAATAGCTCGCAAAACTAATATACTAGCCATGCCGGGCAATGGGTTGACCTCTCGCTAAAAACTGCATTGTCATTTTTATATGGTCTTTCAGAGGCTGACTGGCAAGGTCGGGGGGGTCGGGAATTCCCGACTGGCCTCTCGCCCTAGTGGCCTCTCAGCAGAAATAAATAAGTTAAAAAGGAAATTCAGTGTATTATTTTAAATATTTCATTTTTTGCAATACTCGGTTACTCTTTTATTTATTCGTGCTAAGTTTCACACCTTTTGGCTGTATCTACTAAATTAACCCTTCTCAGTTTGCAAGCAACGTAGGTTTTGGTAAGTATTTTTTGTCCTCCAAATACGATGCCGAAATTTCGAGTTTCAACCACAGATGGCCGCTGTTTACTAGATGCGGTTTCTGGCGTCATTACGATTAATGAATGAATGTACGAGCAGCTGCGCCTGCGTATTGCACGGAAGCCGCTCTTCTTGAAGTTGCATAGTGTACGTACGCATTCTGTATGGAGTGATTGCATTAAGTGACAGGACATTAACGCACGGATCATTCGGTTACTATTATCCATGGAGGTCTTAAGAAAAAGTGAAAGTGACGAGGACGTTTCTTCTGTCACGGAAATGAGTGAACCGATGATAAATCTTCAGTATGCTTTAAAACGACGAAAGTCGGGCAAGGGCATCTCTGCTAGGAAGGATTTGGTTAAAGTCCGTTCTGCGCCTGGTCAAAAGAACTTTGAATTCGCTGGTAAAACTAATAGTTCTGCAGCCAGCTATACGACTGACACTTAGACAATCACAGCTTAGGAAGGTAAGCCCTGCATTTTTCCTACATCTTACTTTTTCAAGCTGCAGAGAAACCCCATTGAGAATAATATTTGTATCAGATTATCGTCATGTGTGTTTCCCGCAATTAAGTAAAATAAGAATTAAAGCATATCAGCAAAAATATACCATAACAGTCACATGACCGAAATCTAACAAATACTAAAGCGTGGCCTAGCACCTTGACACCATGACCATTTTCGCTGAAAATGGGCTTAAATTTTAAATTTTTTCTTCCCTTTACTTGCAAGTTCGTGTCCTTAACTTGGCTTAGGTCCTATTTCCATGTTTTAAAATGCAGAAATTGAGATTCAATTATTGTCGAGGGCAGATCCAAGAAAGGCGCCGAGGAGAATGAAGCCGACGGGCCTTCCCCCCCCCCCCCCCCCATGTTAACTCGCAAAAATTGCCGAAATTGTCCGGAAAAATGTAGCTAAACTAAGACAAAGATTAATAAAAAAAAAACTGAAAAAACAATCGGTGAATCCCTTCCCCCCAACTTTGTTTCGGTTCCAACCTTTATAATTTGCATCAAACACTGCTGTTGAAAAATCCCACCCCACGAAACGCCGAAATAGGCTACCTGCAGTAACACTGGACCTATATTAGGTAGCCTAATCACTAGCGTTAAATCACTTGCTTTTCATAATAAAAAAAACTAGTTCTGAATCTTCGTGTATATTCCTGGTGTCCAGCATTCTTCTAAAGCCATCAAAAATAAATTTAAGGCATGTGAGGGGTTTTTTTTTAAAAAAAGGTCTTTCCCTACTGTTCATTACCCTACTGTTACCTTACTGTCTTTTATTTTTTTGGCGCCCTAAGAAATGTCTAATACGTATCATTTGAAGCCAGGAAAGGTCTCAGAATTCCTAAATTCCGTCAGCTTCCGGGGCTCTGCTTACGTGAGGCTTACGCGAGGCTCTGCCCCGGACCCCGCTGGGGGAGCTGACAGCGCTCTCCCAGATCCCCTAGCTGCAATGCATGATTTCACACGTTTTAACTGTCTACTCCCCCCCCCAACCAAAGCCAAATGAGACTTCGCTATGTCCCTGGCTCTCCCATAATAAGTTGTAAAAAAAGTGGTCCCTGGCAGTCACCTTCCCGACTAGCGTCTTGACCCGCCAGTCCGCCTCTGTGGTCTTTATTCGCAATGGGGTGGACTATCATTCGACAATTTTGCTGGTTCGGAAGCAAGGCTTTGATCCACCCAGACTACTTTAAATGTTGTCCTGAGGGTTATTATTACAGGCTGTCTGCCGGACGGGGGCTTGGAGTCAATCGCTCGCGCATTGCTGGATACAGACTCTATACATAAATGAAAGGGGTGAAACCAGCCAGTAGCCGTGTCGTAAAACAATCCGATTTTTTTTAATAATCACTATTATAATCACTGGAACTCGCGCCGAACGTCTTTATTGTTAACATGTCTCGCATTCTAAGTCATGATTTGTACCACTAGGTTGTCCAGAACGATCTGAGAAACTTTTCAGTTTTTGCTATCCCAGTCAACTTTCGATAATGGCCGGGGCTTATACTTCGATGTTAAAACGCTTCTCAGGTCGCTCTGGACAACATATGAGAACAAATAATGACTTCGAACGTGAGACAAGTTATCAACAAAGACATGCTGCTCGAGTTGATGTTAATAGCGCGTAAGCGTAAAATTTAATAATGCTGAATTGTTCTGCGATAAGGCTTCTCAAAGAAGAATGATACATGGTAGGACAAGAAACACAACGAGGCCAAGTTTCTCTTAAGTCTTAACAAACTTACTTCCGACCCAGGCCAAGTATTAAACGAAGGAGACGGCCACTCAGGACCCCTATGAAATTCCCACTCCTACCCAGCCCAACGCGCCGGAACTGCACCCACCGTCTGCACTCTAGTTGGAAATGTGACACTGACTCCTCAACCTCGCCGCAGTCACACATTGGAGACGGCATGACCCGTAGGCAGACGTGACACGAGCCCAGCATCCCTATTAGAGAGAAGTCCTAGAGCCGTTGGTGCAGAAACCGAAGGATGAATGGCATGAAGGTGCCTTTCCTTCTCGCATCTGTCCCATTCCAACTGTCACTCCGCAACAGATAGAGACTGCAAAACCGGCTATAGGTCTCATATGAGACAGGTCAAACTGCACGGGATACGCCTTTCCCTGGCGAGGCATCATCTGTCTCATTGCCAGAGATCCCAAAGACCCATCGGATCCTGACAGCACATCCCTCACATTTCGCCCGGAAAAGCTTAGATCCAATTTCCAATGCCAGTGGGTGATGCACGTCCAACAGCAGGAAGGACTGCTGTACGAACTGGATAACTGCTGTGGAGTCCGAAAAGACCACAAAGCAGTGGACTGGAAGGCCCACACCAACCACCAACATCCAGCGCAACTGCAAGGTCCACCAGCTCCCCGACAAAACTTGAGGACACACCCTGGAGCTGCCGAGCGAAGCAAAGCTTGAAGTCTTCCACAAACACACACAGATGCCATCAGACCAGCTGACTGTCAAGGCGGACACAAAGGTAACGGACAGACTGGGACGATGTCACCTAGACTGACCCCACGTGCAGGGTCATTGGTACAAACGGGGCCCTGGAAAAGACCATGACCTCAGACTTGTTCAATGACAACGACATACCCATGGCCTCCAAAATGGCCCGCCCCTTGGTCACACCGACTTCTAAAGCTGCCAGGAGGGTGGGGAGCACAGACCCCGCCACCCACATGGCAACGTCATCAACGTAATACAACCACATTAGTGGTGAGGGCAAGCTCCACCAAGACCTCGTTGGTGGTCAACGCAAGGAGCAGTGGACTCAAGCAGCTCCTCTGCTGCAGGCCACAGTCAGTGGTACTGATGCTGGACCAGTGCCCATCCACCCTGGTGGCATAGCTCCTATGCCGCATGAGAACAGGACGGCACCGACCAGCGTGGTACTGGTACCCGTCTCCAAAGTGACGCCTCTACCTAGACAAGATCCACCGTGTCATAGGTGGCTTTATGGTTTTTGGTTTATTCCAGGGAGCCTGGACCTGAAGTCATGCGCCCCCCGCTAAAGCTTTGCTACGGTGCCTAACAGTTCATGGTTCGCGTGCTATGGATTTCAAACTTTCGTCTAAACCGTGATTGTTGATCGGTAAAATGAAAGAGTCCGGGTTTCAGCTAAACGCGTATAGTTTCAAAGCAAACTAAGCTACGTTATTAGAAGGACATTCGCCATTTTTCCCAGAGCCATTCTTCTCGATCCTCAAAATCAAAGACGACCCAAAGTTTTTTTTACTTACCGTTAGTCAATCCCTAGCTAAAAATCCGTTTTAAAATGTGGTGCCTAGCAGATTTTCTGTTGAATATTGGTAACTTTATTTACTGCATCCCGCACGTATAGGATCCTTAGCGCGTCTACAATAACCATGACGTTTCATTGTTTCCGGGTGTAACGCCACAGTTTTTGCGTCAGTGCTGTCACTTGACCCGCAAGATGTCTGCTAGGCCAAACGTCGATCATCAGAGGCCAGTTATTTCGTAGATGCGGGCTTTCAGAGCTGATTGATCGAGTTTAATGGGGCTTTGACCCGAAGCCATTTGCCCACTAAAATTACAAAGCAATTACAAAGAAAAATACAAGACAACAACACAACAGCACCCAACACTCACTCAACTGTACCCAACATTACCCAATAACATCCATTGGAGAGCTGAGCTGAGCTGAATTGTTTCAAAGTGGACAGCAACAATCACTGAAGAGCACGAGGCTTATCATTGCTACCTTGCGTTGAGTTTTATCTCAGGAAACCTAGGCCAGAAGTCATGCACTCCCTACTACAGAAAACTCATTGGATTGAACAAATTTAATTCGGTGAAAGCATTTGTGAGCCAGAGTGCACAATATTTGGATTAAAGAAACTTAATTCGGGGAAACATGGACATACATATGAGCAAACAAACCGTACCAGTGTTGGAAACTTCATCCAAGACCAGCCGTGCGTAGCACGGGCTTCCTCTAGTAATCACGTAAGTTCGCATATGATTGAAGTCCTCTCTCCCGCAAAACTAAAACTATTAATATCTGCGTTCCTATTCAATATATTTCGACCAAACTTGGCCAGATAGCAGATTGGTATAGAAGATATATTTATCATATCAAAAACGGTACCGCCAAGTTCGGAATGGTTCGGCCCTTCAAAAGAGTGATATGAACAAACCAAAACATTTACCAAGTTAATCGCACCGCTTAATAGTTCGAAGGTTAAATGAAAACTAGAACATTGCTACTTTCGGTAGCAATGTTCAAGTTTTCATTTAATGTCCAAAGTATTATTCGGTGCGATTAAGTTGGCGAATATTTTGGTGTGTTGATATGACTCCTTTGAAGGGCCGAACCATTCGGAACTTGGCGGCCCCTTTTACCAGTTTTGGTTTTTGATATGATATCACTCCTTTTTTTTAAATTGTGTATTTACTCAACTCCACTACCGTGCAGATTTGTAATAAAGTGCCACGTCAAAAAGAAATTGGTTTTCAACACTTGGCCTACATCTTGGCCAACATCTTTTGCCTACAGGCTGAACCATTCTCAACTTAGTCCCCTATTTATAGGTTTTTAGTTTGGTTTTAATTTTGTTGTAATTTGTTTTATTTCGTTAGTTTTGTTGTGTTGATATCACTCCTTTGAAGGACCGAATCACTCTCAACTTCGTGGACTCTTTATCCGTTTTGGGCTTTGTTTCTTTTGCTTTGTTTTTACAGTTGGTTTATTCTTCGTGAATTGGACATGAATACAATTTCTTTGCAACGTTGTTCCGATTCATCGTGATACACTAGTGTGTGTCTAAGCACGCACGTCAGTATACACGTTCTCATTGTCGGAACTTTGGCCGTCCAATGAGAGAGGATGCCGACAATACTAACAATGGTTATAACAATATTTTCGTACTTACGCGCCCTCCCACGCCATCCCCGTTACACCCCCAGGCTCCAAACCATGAAAGGTACGCAGTTCGTATTGTATTGCAGCCATTCATCCAATATCATAGCTGGAAGCCTTCCCGTTATATTGGTATCGATGAATAATCACCCTATGGGATTTAACGTGGGGATGAGCGGACTAGCTAGCTAGCTAGTAGCTAGCTATAAACTAGTAACTAGTAACACATTTTCAACGTTATTGGGTGTCAGATTTTGCATTGAAAGCAGCTTAGCTGGCATTCCTGCACGAGTTAATTTTTGTCAGGTGGGTCATTGCTCTTGATTTCAACACAATTTAAGCTTTTGTACCGCATTATTATTTTTTCTTAAGTACCTGAAATGTGCCCAACTATGCTTCAAGATACGGCGTCGTGCTGCAATGGTTTACAACCTCAACAATTGAATTGATGTAATGTTTGTTGTGATGTTTGTTGCCTAACTTGGCGCGACACACTAGCGTGTGTCTAGATGCCAAATTTCATGCATTTCCGTGCAACAGCAAACGTGTGGAGCCACACGTAAATTTGAAAACTGTTCAGTTGTTGTTGTGGTTGTTCTTGTGTGACACGGTTTCAGAAAAAAACTACTGCACCTACCTAAAATCGGAAACGTGATGTAAGCCAGAAATTTCCTTGGCCTTCAACCCTACAGAGACCACTTTTTCGATTGTTCGAGCCATTCTGGAGTTACGGGTCGCTGAACGATCATTTTGATTGTTTTTACATTGTTACGGAACCATGCCACTCAGCAAACTCAGGACTCATTCTTCGTGCACGTGTTTTGTCTTTGCCAAATATTGGATTCTTGATGGGTAAAATATAGAATCAGTGTTTCAACTAAACGCGTATAGTTTTAAACCACAGTAAGCTACTTTATTAATTTCGAGGCCTGGCAGCTAGAAACGATAGAATGGCGTATTTATTTCATAGATGCAGGCTTTCAGTGATGACTGAATTGTTTCAAAGTGGACAGTAACAATCACTGCATGCAGGCGCAGCAACAATCAATGCATGGGCGCGCGCGTTCACACCTTGCAAACGAAAAAACAATTACTTACTGCCACAAGGCATAGACTGAATTATGTTTGGCGATGACATAAAAAAAGTATTAATAAATAGACATAAATCGCTGGAAATAATATTAAGGAAAATTGGAAATTAGCCAACAGCGAAAAATATTCACTAGACATAACGTAGTTCAGTAAGCCACCTTTATGCACTTACGTTTCGTCGGAGTGGCATGACCCGGATTCGAACTGGCTACCCAGTTCGCCCCCTGATCACTTGCATAGCGCCTTAATCGCTATGGCCACATCCTCCACTGACGTGAAGATAACTCACTGAACCCGTTATTAACGTCACAACCGTGACCAGGGCTCCATTCGACCGAAATTCACTCGACCATAGACAATGGAGAGGGGAGACAAATCATACACTCGATTGGGTCAAGAAAGGAGAAATAAATAGACATAAATCGCTGGAAATAATATTAAGGAAAACTGGAAATTAGCCAACAGCGAAAATCATACACTAAGCTAAAATCCACCCACATTAGTCAGTGGACAAAGTGTTAGCGACGCGACCAAAGCCTGCTTACCACTCATCTGTCTGTATTCATCCGCGAGTTCCAACTCAAACAATAGTGCCGAAATAGCACAACAATTCATTCACGCGATTTTTTTGAATGCTAATAACTTCACATTTTTTAGGCAGTGTTACACTATAGCATGTCTTTATTGTTAATACACTCATCGTTTAATGCTTAATAGTGTGTGTTATTTCTGCATTACGAAATTTTATTAAACAGGAATGATTTCTTTCTTTCAAAAATGTTCCTGAAAGAGCCGTATTGGTTTAGCCCACTTACTCTCTAATCTGTGGTTTAGCCTTTAAAAAGACCGTTTTGAGGAGCGTTAGAAGCAGGTTGGGTATGTAGGTGGGGGGGGGGGGAC
>JAHWFP010104955.1:0-10216 GCA_023313725.1 Lithobius niger | reverse complement strand
CGTTATGCTTAGATTTATAAGGGCTATATAACTGGATTTTCTGTATTAATACTGGAGTTTAAGAAAATTCCACAATTTTGTTAATGCATACATTAGAGAAACCTTTCATCATACAAAACGTATTAGGTATGCGACGAGTAGAAATTGTGAAATGGCGAGTGCTTTGTAAGGTCTACTGGCCAAGTGGCGACTGCTACTAGATTGACATTCGGAAGGGTTGGTCGCCCAAGCTTTCATTCGATTTAGTTAGATACAGGGTTAAGAGACCGGAGACCTAAATTTCCCGTTTGCATGAAAATATTGTGACTGGAAAAAATGCAACATTCTCAGTATTATGCATCTTTGTCGAATCATTACTTTACAGACAATTCAGTTTGAAAGACACATACACAAACAAAAGCATTAAAATTATCGAGATTCCCACTGCGGACACACACAAACAAATATTACTATCTTAGTTATATAGGGTGGGGCAGAAAGGACGGAACACCCTTGGAAATCAAAGATGGTTAATGTTAGGATAATGAAACGTTGCATGGTATGTAGGCAAACGGGGGGCCAACTAACCATGAATAGATCACTGACCTTGATGCACATTTTCAAGGTCATCATGATGCTAACTTTTTAACTATGCTTCGTAGAACTCCAGTTTAAATTAGAAACTTTTAGACATTGGCAAGAAACATAACGAAATTCAGTACGCTAGTTTAGGAGTTATGAAAATTGCAAGCATTTTGTTGTGCTGACCGAGTGGCTTTCCTGCCAAACAGTGAGTGTAAAATTAGGTCCAGTGGTCCTCAAAGTACATGAAGCATGCTTGGAAACCAGCAACTGACACACTGATGACTCGACGCGAGCTCAACACAACCTGCTACATTACACGTATAAACAGAATGGTGCTGCAAACTACAGCATCTTATGCAAGTTGGTATAGTTTAGTCACCGTGGTCGTCTAGAAATGAAACTAGTGTTGTTCCTCCCTCAGGTTAACATTTCTGATTTTGTTTCAGAGCTAATCACGGTTAATGAATTATGCCAATTTGCGTATGCTGCCAACACCATTACCTACCAATACAATGCAAGGTGTACCAAAGAGCCTGACAGAACTGTTAGGCAGGAAAGCCACTCGGCAAGCACAACAGAATGATTCTTGTAATGCCCGTAACTCCTAAACTAACGTACCGAATTTCGTTGTTTTTTGCATTGGCCATGCCTTGACACTGTCTACAAGTTTCTAATTTACACTGGGGTTCTACGAAGCGTAGTTAAAAAGTTAGCATCACGATGACCTTGAAAATACGTGTCAAGGTCAGTGATCGATTCATGGTTAGTTGGCTCCCCGTTCGCCTACATACCATGCAAAGTTTCATTATCCTAACATTAACCATCTTTGATTGCCAAGGGTGTTCCATCCTTTCTGCCCCACCCTGTATAGATTGTATTTGCATAAAATATTTTTAAACTACCTCTCACATTTTGCATATATGTTAAGCATGATTCTGAGGACAACTCCAAAAAGTTCAAAAAGATAAAAGTCCAAAAAAAAAAAAAGGGAAACTTGCTGGCTAGCGGCCAATTCTGTTTCTGTTGCATAAACGGAAATATTTTATTCATTACCTGTATAAATTTAGCATTCCCATTCTCGAATGAGTTTTCCCATAACAGATTTAAATAAGCAATCAGCTGCCAGCTCGCTAGCTCCAAAGTGCGCATGCGCACTCCCCTCCTATATAAAGAAAAAAAGCGTGAAAAAAATCATCTTTTATTCCTCCTAAAATATCTCCCAGGTGGTGACTGAAGAGGGAAGGTAGGCGGGTGCAGATTATGTATATTTTCGTTTATGCGATAGAAACTTAATTTAGCCACTAGCCGACAATTCTCCTTTTCTATTGCTACGGAATATACCTTACCTGTGAATTTAGCATTTGCAGTAGACCACATCAATATGGCGGCAAGCCATGGGTGGGTTCCCTTGGGATTAGAAGCTGGTTCCCCAGAAAGCACTTTAGCACCTTTTCAAATTAATTTTGGCGCTATGGGGAAGAACACTTCTGGCAGTGATGGTGGGTTGTAGCCTGAGAATTCCATCTGTCTGGGTAGTCTTGTATGAGAAGGAGGTTGAAGTGAAGAACGACGCCATTACTCAATGATGTTGCCCGGAGAGGCACTGGTGGGTGATGCTGTTGTGGGAGGCCTGGGTGAATTACGTGGCCCAAGTGCTGTGATGTGAAACTCAATAGTGTGGCAATTAAAGTTTGAAGAAGTTAGTTACTCTAATCACTGTTTTGGCAACTTGCAGTTTACCTTTACTCTTACATCAGCGTCAGGTATAAGTTCTGAAGTTTCCAGGTGAATGGTAGCAAGTGGGTCTATTTAAGTCAGATTCTGGTTCAGGTAGTGTGTGCTGAAAGGGCTTAGATGGTTTTTTCACTCCTTTTCTTAGCTCAAAAGAGGGCGTCTATGTTCTTGAGCCCTTTGCTCTTTTGAGTTGATTTTTATTGGAAGACAGAAGTCCAGTCAAAAGAAAAAGGTTGCCAGTAACAAGGTTCGAAAATGTAGGACAGGTTGTAGTTGGAATTTTTTCACAGGTTTGGCCGGATGAAAGACACGTTCTGCGCTGAAAATGAACGTATGTACGAAGTCCAAGGTGACTTAGTGAAGGTTCGTCAAATGTTGTTCCTCTTCATGAATGATTGGCTAATGGTGAGCCGTTACCTGGACGTGTTTTCTTTCCTTGATGTTGAGGGTGGTAAGGAAACGGTCGAAGGCTTGGAGAATTGCGTTGTGATTCCTACGTTGAAGAGCTCCAATTCAATTTCTTAAGTGCTGAAGCCTGTCAGGTTTTCCGCTCATTCATTGATGCATCAAGGCATCAAAAACTAGTTGGATCATCAAATGACATACATGGTCTTGAGATGGAACTTGAGTTCCAAACTGTTGGGTGTGATGCCTGCCAATGATGACTTGATGTGAGCATCTCTTGTGTAGCCGGGTTGCCGCTGTCAAAAGGATTGTTGAGATGGCGTTTTGTTACATTTGGCCACAAAATCCCCTGGGAATTTTGGGTGGAAGAGCCACAGGAAGGATTGATCTGGGGATTATAAGAGTTCCATTGAAGAAAAATCTTGAAGGTTTGGTGGCAACGGATGTCAAGGGTGAGTTGTAAGTGGGAGTAAGGACCCTTGGAGGTGAGATGGTAGTGTGTTCATTTCCTGTTCACGCTGGATCGTCCTCATTGTTCATTTTTCTTTTGTTTCTCCTTTAAACGATCATTGAGCGTTTATTGAAAAAATTCTCCAAATGTGGTGATGGAGGATTCGAAGCCTTGGCTGATGAGACTTCCGAGATTTCTTATCTTTTTCCGATTTCGTTTTCCCTGCAAAGCAGGCATGGATTTAATTTGTGGTTTATGTTGAATTTACTTCTTTAAAATGGCATCACAATAAGGCTACGTTGCGACGTCTCGTGTCAGATTTCAACCATCCTGAAAATTTTGGCACTTATACATATATAACAGCCATTCGTTGTTACATCCCAGTTGACTTTCGTTTTCTTCTTCCGTTTTCCCCTGTTGTTCAATGCATTCCATTGCATTTTGTTAACACTGCTGTGTGGTGATTCACTTGCATTCTCCAAAGCTGTGCTTTGTGCACTGCCCTGCTATGGCTTGGATTCATCTTGCTTCACTTTATGTTGTCAAAATTATTTTTGTTCGTTTTGTTTTCGTTGTGTACTGCATATCATGGATTTGCGTTTCTTCCCTCTCCTCGTGGCCACATCAGGTCCACCTTATCAAGTTTACACGACCAGTTTTTGAGCCCCGACCGTTTGACCCTGTGTGGGACTTAGCCATTTTTTCGATAAGTAAGTATTTGATGGGATAAACTTGATTCATGAAAAATATCCCGGTCCTTCGGTGATATAGGTCTCAAAAGAGTTCCATGATCTGCTCCAGCCTGAGGTTGCCATTGAAGCTGGCTCACGTTCTTCATTTCCACTTTGAGCAGCTTTCCTGTTGTCTTTTCCGAAAGGGCGGATGGTGTCAGAGGCAACCTTCTGCTGGTAACGTCCTAGGTTTACCTCAAAAGCCGGGTGAAGTGCGACGTCTTCAAGCTGCAGTTCTTGCTGCTTTCACGAACCGATTTCGCGAAGAGCCTGTGGTTACTGTTTCGGTTAGAGTTGAAGGCATTCGAGGAAAAACCTCAAAGCCTAAAGAAGGCCTAGAAAGGTTACTTGTTCAAATTTGAGTTCACATCAGATGATGAATGGAGGACTAGACAATCTGGCCCTTGGAAAAAGGTGCTTGATCGTTGATTTACTGCAAATCTTCATTTATGAATTGCAAACTCTTGGAACAGAACTGCAAACACGGGGGTGTGAACTGCAAACACTTGTATCAAACCTGCAAACACTTGCTTCTGTGAGAACTGCAATCACTTGCTGCTTGACCGTGAAAACTTGCTGCAGACTGCAAACACCTGCCACGGAGCTGCGAGTCTTCCCGCTGCAGACAAACACCCATTGCTTCTGAACTGCGAACACTTGCCTCTAAACAGCAAACACCTTGTTTTTGAACTGCCAACGCCTGGATCAGAAATGTGAACATTTGTTTCGAACTGCAAACTTCTCCATGTGAACTGTAAACGTTTCAAACTGCCAATACTCGTTTCTGAACTGCAAACACCTGCTTGAGAACTGTAATTAAGTATCAGGGCTGCAACACTTGTGACAGGACTGCACAGACTTGCTTCTTAACTGCAACACTTGTTCCAGTGAGAATGCGGCCACAGAATTAGAAAACTAAATTTGTTAAAAGTTAATCCACTTCCAGTATGCCTTCCATTCTTACGACATTCACCTTTCGTTTTTCCACTTCCGGTCAGATGCCTTTCGTTACTTTCCTCTTCTCTTTCATTCTTACAAATTATGCGTTCGTTCGCCATTAACTTCCGGTTCCAATGTCTTTCGGTTTCGCTTCTGTTGAACTTCCGGTTCGACTCTCACAATCCGTGTAATTCGTCCCGCCAATCAGTGGCCGAGATTAGATGGCAAATGAAAATGTCGATGGGTCAAAATGTTTAGTTGTCGCATCAGTGAAAGCCACCAATCCTCTTTCCTTCGAGAATTGAATGTGTTGTACAGCAATCTGTTAATCTTGAGCTTTAATGAATCATGGTCAGCATGTGGTGAACCTGTGAAACAGCCTTCCTTTCGATGCGGGTGGTTGGATGTCAGCAAATGTTGATTAGAAGGAGAGACAGCTGGAGCTGTCAGCGCATTGACGACAAGGCCGTTAAGGCCAACCAGGAGGGTGTACATACAAGGCGCGACAAAAGCGCCGGGCGTGCAGCATTCATTCAGCAAACGGCAATCAGTTGCAGACAATTTCCTTCCTTCCGCATGGGCGGCCTTCTTTGAGCACGTGGGGCCGGCCGATCACATCAATGATTGTGGCGATGGGGCCTCATTGCACGGCGACTCAAAATACGTAATGTAGCAGGAAACCAGCCTTAAAGAGCGGTGATTCATGTAGTGGCTCGCCGGGAATGGCGGGACGTAACCGGTACTGCCGAAGTCAAACCACAACCACTGGAAGAAGCTTCATTTGCTAGAGCCAAATAAATATTGCGCAGATGAGCCCGGAACAGGATCCGTTGTCAGCATCGGAGGTTACGCACAACGTGCATAGACGAACGTCGAATTCGCAGGAACAAAGCTGCAGGCACGCTGGCTATTCATACGACGATCGCCGAGAAGCAGAAGACATCGGTCGGTGCTAGTTCCAAGCCTTCCAGGCTTCATTCATGTGTTATCGCTTCCGGTTAGCCGCTACAACAGACAGCAGCAAAGTAGAGCTCAAACTCGAGACCGTGACAGGTGATTTGACTCCCCTTTCGTAGTTCCTTTCGTATCCGGCGGAAGCGTCGTTTCACTAAGGCCATTAAAAAAAGAAAAGTTGGTTCTCAGGCCCTCCCTCACCGATTTTTTGACGGGAAATAAAAAGAAAAGACGCGGCAAAAATAGAAGTTACAGATCAAAAAGGGTTCTTCGACATGAAAATATAAAATTACCATTCTTGTCGTTAAATAATTGTATGGACATGTGGTAAGCAGAATTATGAGGCAGCGTTCTTTATTTTACCCAAAATAAAAAATTATTTCCCAAAATGTATGTAAAAATATGCCAAAAAATAAAAAATAAAATTCCGCCCGCACGGATTTCATAAAAAAAATGCCCGAGAACCAACTTTTTTTTTTTTTTAAGTGGCCTAACTGTGGGAACTTCCTTTCGTTTCAGTTCATTTCGTTTCGCTTCTGGTTGGTGGAAAACTCTTAAGTCAAGAATGAGACTTTTGTTTCCGGATCGCGGTCACTTTCGTTTACGGTGAAAGACGGCTAGCAGAGTAGGAAGCGACGGCTACATCCGGGAGAGGGTCTCTTTCGCTTCCAGTATGGTATTAAATATAATAATAGGGTTGCAATGCACACTGTGCACTGTGGACAGAAAATGACGCAAGGCTGTCTCAGACGAGAACTATAGAATAACAGATCTTTACACGCTCCAGAAGTTTATACAAGAGGGGAGTGCACATGCACACTTCGGAGTCAGTGAGCTGGTAGCCGATTGGTTATTTAAATCTCAAGTAGTAAAACGCATTCGAGAATAAGAATACTAAATTTACAGGTAATGTATATTTCCATAGCAATAGAAAGATAAATTGAGTTTTACTAAATTCCGAACACCCTGTATGCATGCTTACAGTTTAAAAAAGACAGTTCTCAAGTTACTTTTTTTCGTAAACAATCCACTAAAGAATCTACAACAAGTTGATAGTGAAATATTTTACATAGATACTTACATTACAATCTTTCATTAGCCACGTTCCATTTTCTTCTTTTAATATAGCATGAAGTCGCGAGATGAACCCACTAACTAAACAGTGTGTCATCGCTTCTGATCGTCCAATACTGACCTACGAAAAAGAAACAATACAGTAAATTATCTGGAAGACTTACTGATTAAGTTAGGGCATTGCTACATACACAGTAAGAGGGCGGGCAGGAAATCTGACAAATTCCTCCCTGGAACGCCTTATAGCATTACACACATAATGTCTGGTTGTGCTTAGCATTCAAGAGGGGAATCCTCACACACAAGCATCGTGCAAGTATTGTGTTTTTGACTATAAAAAAAACTTAGCAGGGTTTCTTTTGCCCAGATCGCCATGGTGTCGATGTACACTTGTTTACAATGATTGTCTTAACCTATTGTTACAGATTCAGTAGAAAAAAAAGTTTTTTAAGATAAAAAACAACTTTCATTGAACACTTAGTTCCTGTAATAGTGGCAGTCATAATAGTGTAATTAGCTTCACTTTGTATGGCCAAGACAGTGTATCACTCTCGTGGGGATAAGCACATTTGTAATCACGGCACAGTCTTAATTGTTTAATTAGCTTCACTTCGCATGGCCAAGAAAGTGTCTCACTCTCAAGGGGATAAGCACATTTGTTATCACAGGGTACAATACACACCTTAAAAGATGACGTTGATCACAAACTTTCAGCTGGGATGAGATGAGAGTTGCAATTCTCAATGATAAAGGCACTCGTGTTAGGGGATTGTGCAGTAGTTTGGTTGTCCTGTTGCATCTTAATGGATCATGTCGATTTCAACAGATGTACCTCCGAGTTTAAAGGCAGATTCTATGGCCTGTGTTGTACACATCAAAGGGAATACTCTTTGCTGTTAAGATCTTTCCCCAATCCCATTGTAGCCCACGATCCAGCTTGTCCTTGAGTGGTCTTTTGCGCCAGCTCAGTCCATCCCAGTACACGTTGCTGAGCCAAATTAACGGAAGTTCTGTACTTGCAATTTCTGGTGGTTGAGCCTAAGGTTTGCATAGCATAGATGCCAGTCTGTAGCTGGCCGGCTTCCGAATTGCTCTTTGGAAGTGGCGAGTCGTTGCCTTATTCTGTGCATCACTGTTCATGGAGTCATTGTTGGAGCTTTCAGTTTCCGGGTCATAATCCAAGTCACTTAGAACTTCTCTGTCACTGCCCGAGGGTTGACTGCTCAAATTTGTGCCTGCAGTTGCATTTTGTAAAGTTGTGCCAAATTTATCTAACTTGAGTTGGTCAAATTATGGTAGCATGTATGTGGTCCACGCTAAGAGTTGCAGAGTCACTAAGTTGTTCGTTGGCAGCAGTTGGTACGTAACTGGTGACAGCTTCTTTAAGACTCTGTATGGCCCTATGAAAACATCAGCAAGTTTCTTTGTGATCCCTTGTGCGGCGTAAGACTTGGGATGGGTTTTCATTTTTACCAACTGGTCTCTTTCGAATTCTAAGACCTTGTGTCTACGATTATATGCTTGTTTCGCAGATCTTGCAGCTTAGGCCATGTGAGCTGTCGCCAAATCGTGGGGACTTTCCATTTTGGCTTGTGTTGCTTCGTGTAGTTCTGGATCGTGGTGATCTTATTGTCCTCAGAGAGAAGTAGTGCCTGTAGTGGCCTTGGGCGACGTCTTTTGCAGAGAAGAAGGGATGTCTCACCTGTTGAGGCATGGGGTATTGTCCTCAGGGCCCGCAGGGCAAGAGAGGCCCTCAATTTCCAGTTTTCACCTACGAAAGTAGGCAAACAACCTTTTAGAATTTGGTGTACATGTTCCGTGGGGAAGTTTGCTTCTGGGTAGTAGGCGGTGATCCTTTTGTATTTTATGCCTTTTGTAGCATGTTGGTGAATTATTTTCCAACGAATGCTGGGCCATTGTCAGAACTTACAACGTCCAGTGAAACTACTTCACTCAACATATCCTGAGAAGACATGGAGGCAGCACCTGTCCTCACAGTTGCGTTTCTTGTTGGGACAATCTACATAAATTTGATAAAACTAATCTATCATGCGGAGAATGTAGATATTGTCGTTCTTCGTTTTGGGCAGGGGACCAACGAAATGGAGCCAAGATTTCCATTGATTTGCTTAACAGGTTGCATCTCACCTGCCTGCCGCTCGTGATCAGTGGCAAGACCAAACATAGTCTTTTGTGTCTATGAAGAGGCCAGTGAGTGACAGTTCTAATTCTATCAAGCGTTTTTGTCACTTCAAGATGACCCGCCAATTCATGGTCATGACTTTTAAACAAAAATTGGCGTGTTTGCTCTTCCGGAACGTGTATTATCCAGCGAGACCTTTGGGAGTATCTTGCGATGCAGTTGGATTTAAATGTGTCATCGTCATCTTCTTTGGCTTTAAGAAATTGTTTTGGTTCTTTGTTTTTCGCAGCAGAAGGGTTTGAGTAGATTGCTCTGATGAGTCCCATGAAGCTGTCATTGCTTTGTGCCCGTTTTACATGTTCCTTGGACACAAGTTTCTTTCAGTTCTTCATTCGGAAGATTTCTTGATTTCTTGATTCCTTGCCTGCGACAATATTGAGCTTCCCTGCTGTATGGACTATGGTGAATTTGTACATTTGTAGGCAAATAGCCCATCGGGTGGAGTACATAATGTAGGGCTAGTTTGTCTGCGATTAGCTTAAAATTAGTCCCATCAAGATATGGTTTCCTTCTTTCTACAGCATCTACTGCAGCAAGAGCCTCTTGTCGAATATAGTGTACATTTTCTTCCTCTCGAGAAGACTTCTGCTGAAGAATTCTATTGGGACTGCATGTCCTTTTTCATCCTTGCCATGTCCTTTAGCATCCTTGCCATCATCACTAGTGTAGGTTTCAAATCAGAAGGCCTTTTCAAAATTTGGTAGTTGCAGAAAGTCTAATGAAATAGGGTGGCTTTCAGTTCGTCAAAGGCACTGGTATGCTCCAGCAGCAATTGGAATTTTTTGTCATACTTCAATAAGGGGTTAAAGGCCTTGAAGAGGCCAGAGAACTAGCGGATGAATCTTCTGAAGTAGTTTGCTACGTCAAGGAATTGTTGTAAGCGTTTCTTTGTAGTGGGACTGGGAAGTTCCTAAGTGCTTCTGTGGTTTCCTAGCTTACATGTACTCCAATGGCAGACACCTCATCCCCCAGATTGCATTTAGTCTTTAGTGATAGGCCTGCTTTTACCAGTGCAGCAATGATTAAATTGCTTTGCCATGGCCTTCCCACGAGCAACTTGCTACAATTATGTCGTCGCTATAAATGACATAGTCAACGGCAATTAACCATGTGAATTACCCTATGGAACTCCGTTACGCAATCCAAAAGGCACCACTTTCA
>JAHWFP010104953.1:0-16121 GCA_023313725.1 Lithobius niger | reverse complement strand
TTCCTGCCACCCGGGTTTATTGGGTTCTGCTTAGTTGACAAAAAAAACTTGAGAGGTGACCCTTACTTAGCAAAAGCAGCTTTCGTTTTGGTTTTAGCCTTCTACTTGGTAGCAAAGTATAGTGGTACTACTGTGCAGGCGATACTAAAGATCTCGATTGACTTCTAAAGTGAACTTTGTATCGCGGAAACAAATAAGTTAAAACAGTAGCCTAAATCAAAATGCGCCACGATCTGGGGATTTTAAGATGGCTTTCCTAGTCCGTATGCGGGAGAAGCCCAACTTTTATGTAGCCCAGCTCGTACTTCACTCGTTCGTTTCACAAACTGACGCCTTTTAGAGCACAAGGAAAAATCCGCAACGAGAACATTGGTAATTTTGTCAGTGTGAGGTAGGGGTTTCATAGTGCACATTATTATTTTTTCCTGAAAGGCTTAAAGGAAGTGTTGCACTAAAGAGGTAACCCTTACTTAGCAACAGCGGCTGTTACTGTTACTATAAGCCAGCCAAGGGTATCCCGTGATTGCAGCTCATCCAGTAACAACCTTCACAAATTTAAGCCAGAACTCGCTATACAGCCGGTATACTTTCAGAAGTCACTCGCACACGCGGATTCGAGTCGAGTCCTTTTTGTTGCTGCACAATTTCACGGCTTTTGAATTTTTTTTACATTAATGCAATGCTCTTTCAGGAAGAAAACTTTAGAATCAAAATTAAGTATAGACTTTAAATTCAGCACACAAAACTGCAAACTGTTCGCTTCTCTAGTATGGAGCTTCTGCAGGTTGATGGCTTGACGAATACAACGAAACTGCAGTAATCACTTGTTGATTTCTCCTTTGTCATTTGGTGAGTAGCAACCCACATCGGTGAAGGTTGCTCAAGTGGAGTTTGCGGCCTAGATTAATTTGTGCAAATTAATGTCATCAGAATGGGTAACGAGAGTGTGACTAGCAGTGAGCTGACATAACTAGCAAACATTCAAAAAATGTCAGACGAGACGCACAAACACACACTTTCATTACAAAGATAGTCTACCATCTGCAAATTTTCAACTACTAGGCTAACTGTATGCTACATCAGGCACCTTAAAAGTGACTTCAAACTCTTATTTACATTTTGTTTTTCTGTCCAATACACTGTCTGCTGCTTACTATAGCCTATTTGGGCGATTTATACACCCTTGCCCATTGTACCACGCGTTATTCACACAATCTTCCACTCAACATTGAGCTTCTCTTACAAGTCTTTCCCAATCAGGTTTGTAGCATTACGAAGTGATGGGCCTTGGACATTCATAAGCGCATATATGCGCGTTGCCATTCATCTTAATCGCAATGGACTCAAGGCATCTTAAATGGTTGTCCCATTTTCAGTTAGAATGAATCATGGGACAACCATTTAAGATGCCTTGAGTCCATTGCGAATTAAGATGCATGAAAACAGGCAGCGATCCCGCTTATGAATGTCCAAGGCCCAACATTTCCCAATGCTACAAACCTGATTGGGAAAGACTTGCAAGACAAGCTCGATTTGAGTGGAAGATTCTATGTAAAGAATAGCACGCATGATACAGTGGGCAAGGGGGCGCAAATCGACCGGAAATATAGTAGACAGCAGCAGTTACGAATTCAAACCATGTATTGGCCTGAAAAACGAAAGGTAAACAGTGTGAACTTACCTTTAAGGTGCCTGATGAAGCTACAGTTAGTAGTTGAAAATTCTCGTTGTGAAAGTGTGCCTTTGTGATTCTTGTGACATTTTTTGAATCGTTGTAGTGTTTCACAGTAATCAATAAAAGTGTTTTTGCTAACTAGCACATATCCTACCGAGTTAGCCTGTCGTTGCACGGCCAAAATCACTATTCGACCGAATACACAATTGTTGGCCGAATACGAGTAATCCATGCCGTTCAGTTTGAAAAGTAAATTTTTGCCTCACACAAGAAAAGGTTTGTCTGTCATTACATTAATGGCCCTAGCCCTTGTTTTCTCGTTAAAAAGCAACTTTTGTAATATTGTTGACATGTGAAGGCAGCGTAGGTTAGTAAACACATTTTAGGAAAAAAATAATGTGGGCTACATCACCAGGCTGACTATCGCCTTAGCCCAGAAACGCCAATGACAGAGAAGAGTTAACTTGACCGCGACCTGAATTTCTCCAAACATATTCAGGCTGCCGTGGCTAAGGCTTATGGGGCCCTCGCCATCATCTGGACCACATTTTCAACCCTGCCAAGGAAGCCCTTCCTCATGCTGTACCGCAGCAAAGTTTGCAGCACTCTTTTTTTTTTGGAATAAGGTTAATACAGCGATGTTAATTTAGGTATAAAATTAAATAATCGGTAGAAATAATTTGTCAGTCAAGTCTATTTCTTCTGGTGCTCCCCAAGGATTGGACTGCAGACAGAAACAGAGAGGTGCCGTGCAGTGCAAGTAATTTTTGCCAGAAGGGGTAGCTGAGCAAATACAGTTCTACTGGCTGTTAGTCGCTGCATACCTCCTTTCTTTTTGCCCATTGGTGGGAGGGAGGACATAATGTGTTCGTTATTGTTAGCTTACCACTGCAGACTACGAGCACAATGGTGCCGACGTCAACATCTGACAAAATGCTGGAATTTAAATGGTAATTTTGAGAGTCGACTGTACAAAGAACCTTGAAATTGGTTGCAAGTTAGCCTTGAAAAGGCCTTGAAAATGGTTCCGTCGGTTATGTACGAACCCTGAAATATTATTATTATTCTGACGGTAATGTCGCTGAGAGGGCTGACAAAACAAACAAAATTAACAAGAATGTTAACATAAATTTGTCTTTGTCAGTTTGAGAAGTGTAATAAATTTGTTAGTGTACTGTTTTAAGTAGACCCCGAACAGGTTGCACAAATTTTGCAACAGTACTTTCATAGCTGGAGACCGTACTAGAATCAAGCTAGGCTAGGATGCCACAGTAATCTATTATACCACTGTAGTTCTATCATCAGCCATACAAGCAAAAAATGTAAAAGTTTCGTTTGCAGCCTAAGCTTAGCCGAATCTCGGCCGAATAATCGTACAGCTGAATCTCGGCCGGGAAGATATCTGGCTAGCGAAATCTAGCGGAATCTTGGCCGATTTTTGGTGACAAGCAGGCCATCCTGCAAAAAAAGTTCGGCTTATGGGTCTATATTACCCTTAGCTGCGCAAACTGTGATGGATGGATTTAATAAAAGGTAAGCCAGGTTTGCCATCAGAAGAAGACTTAAAATTATAAAGCGCTGTTTTATTAAAATAGAAGAATTTGACCGTAGCCATGTTGGTTTACAAGATACTTAATGCATTAGGTGTTATAAAACACGGTGTTAGCCAGCCTAGTTAAAAGTTAACTTAAAACTACCGAGTGCTTACATGAAGGTTAAAGTAAGTTAGAAACTAGCTACTGCATACGCTAGGTACAGTAAGTAAAGATATTCAGAGAGTACAACTTTCTATGGCACCACGAGTTATCAGTTATCACAGAAAAATGAAAGTCTGGCAGATTTTCACAAATTGATCATGCAGAGTTTGAGGCCTAGATTAATTTGCTACAAATTAATGTCATCAGGATGGGTGACTAAAGTGCGACTAGCAGTGAGCACACATCCTATTGTTTTTTTAAATTTAATTCTGCTCTTAAATTTGTTGATTACTACTGTGTTTTGCGTATTGCGGGAAAAAGTGAGAGCAGACACCAAACCAAAGCGTTTTAGCAGTGGGTGTGGGTTGAATTGCTATTACCAGGAGCCAAGTTCATTTTTTCCTGTTATTACCGTAAATCGTGGATTAAACGCCCATGGCCTTATGCAGTTAATTTGGCAAAAATAGGAGGGTGGGCTTTAAATCAAGCATTAACAATTTTCTAACCTTTCTGGCCATCTATTACAGAAAATCGAAGCTTTTGAACGATCTCTGAAAGACCAATGTTTACAGCCTTCTTTCTTCATTGCAATTAAAAGGATGTAAACATTGGTCTTTCAGAGATCGTTCAATGAGGCTTAGGTGAGGGATGCCTTGTGCAGGTGCTATGAGCTAAAGGAAGAGTCCATTATGACTACAGGAGAGATGGGGCCAGTAAACAAGTATTATCTTTATTCACATCATATAACTTTTAGGTAATTTTTCGAAGAAAAATGACAATTTGAGGGGTGGGCTTTAACTCCACTATTTCATGATTTTGACTTTACAGCATTTTAGGGGGTGGGCTTTAGCTTCTACTGGCCTTTTAATACACGATTTATGGTACCAGTCTTTTTGCACGAGTAGGGATAAAATCTAAAGTGCCTGTATCTGTGCAGTATTATGTACCTAACTTTAGTACTTAAGCTCGACAATGTTAGTTGCCAATCTGATCGTAGTTTATGACCAAAAAATATTAAGAGCAGTAATGTTAGATCGTCAAGTAATAATACTGTTTTATTCTCTTTCAGGGTTTAAGTTTTGCTGGGAAGCCAGACTGCTGAGCTGCAGAATTGGGTGGTATATTTTTGGTTTCCGATGGTAGTTTTTGGTATCGTTTCAGTACAATTTTGTGAAGGGTGTAAGTAGGTGTAGTTTAGAAAGTAGTTAATAATTTAGTGTTGTAGTTCAGTGTCCATTAAGGCAGCCTTATATTTACTTTCAATTGTTTTGCATCATAGTGTGTAGTGATTTTTGTAGTTTAGTGTTTAGTATAGTTTTGTAGTATTACTTATTGTGGTGAATAACGTGCGATTGTAGTTGTATTGTGATAGAATATTGTGAGATTACATAGTTTGTTTCCTTGTATTTTTAACACTAACAGTTATGGCATTTATTTTCAGCGACTCCCAAGGCAAGTACTTAGGAGAGTACACGGATTCTTCCATTAACATTTTTTCTTTTTCAGGAATTAAGGTGCAGGAAATGTTTGCAGAAGTTCGAGAGTGTGCACCCTATTTTAGTGCTGTAGTTTTTCATGTCGGTACAAATAATATACCTTGTGAAAGCCCAGGGGAGACTCTGAGGCAGTACAGAAGCTTCTTGGAACAGACTGTAAGGCTGTGTCCAGAAGCTGATGTTTTTGTTTCAGGAATTCTACCACGCCTGCCAAATCTCTATGGATCCAGGAACCACCATGAAGAAAGCTGGCTGGAGGGGATCAACGTGAAGGCACAAGAGGTCAACCAGGGATTGAAGATACTTGCTGCAGACTACGGTGCAACATTCTTAGATCACTGGGATACCTTTGCTCTCCAGGTTTGCAACAGTTTCATTCTTGGACTAATTTTTCAGTTTAAACCGTAAGAAAACTAACACATAAACCTACAGTGTATCACCATTAAGCAAAGACTAGTTAAGTGATGCTTCTTTGTGGGTTTCCCTTTTTTTTTAAGGCTGTCTGTACCAGTGCTGTTTTTTTTTTTTTTTAACTTTAAGCCAGTTGCTCAGAACCTTAAACAAACTTTGCATAAACCAAGATGTTACCAAATTATATGGTAAATTATAGTTGTGCTTATTGAATGTTTCCAGATTTTTTTGGTGTTATTCTTATAAAATTCAACTCTGGTACTTTGATTTTTGTTGCAAAGAAATTTTGTTTTTTATTGTCGACGATCATTACCTGCAATTTTAGAATTCTTATTCTCTAACGCAATTTCCCGCTTAAGATTTTAGACTAAATGCAGCCAGGTCGGTAACCTTGAAGTACACATGTACTTCCTCTCCTGTATAAGCGGCGAAGGAGCCATCTTTTATTATTAAGGGAGCGTTTGACACAGTCGCATCCTGTTCCTCTCGCTCTCTTCTGTCGTGCTATAGCAGCATCGGACGAAAGCTCTGATGAAAGACTATTTCTTTTGGCAATGGGTGCCTGCGTTCTTTCCCTTCCGTTCACCTGGACTCGCGCAACCCAATCATGCTATAGCAGCATGGAACGAAAGCACTCTCTTCAAGCAATGGCAGCTTGGTGCGGCCTTTCGTTTATTTTCATTTTCCAGAATGCAACATCTGAGCATGAAAGCAAGGCTGGTGGGATTTTCATGCTTTGTTTTCTTTACCATCATTTTGCGAAAACTTTGCTTGATCTGCTCTTCATCAAAATGGCTAAAGTTCGATCCGGTATTCCCGGACCATGTGAGAGATGCCTTGTGCAGGTGCTAGGAGCTAAAGGAAGAGTCCATTATTACTACAGGAGAGAGGGGGCCAGTTGTAGTGAACCACCAGGTTTCGTACAAATTCTACCGAACAGATGTAAGCATGCTGGCATTCGCTCCAAAAACACAGATCGTGTGGCTTTTTTTTCTCATCCTTGTTTAATTTGCATCTCAGTGGGACAGATGGCGCATCATCGCCGAAGAACAGCGCCTTTAAAGTAAAGTGCTTCGCCGCCATCAACAACTCGATCGTCGATCTCTTCGTCACGTGCACATGGCGATAATTTTTGTGATCTGGCGACCATAAACTTTCTTAACTAGTTGCCAGACTATGGCCCCCATTATGCTTTCTCTTAATAATAATACCGTAAAAAAAAAAAGAAACACCCTGCGATAAATTAACGTACAACCGGCAACTGATAAAGTTAGGTAACCAGCCAGTGGCGACTTGTAAAAAATTTTAATCTTAGCCTATAGCCTAGTTGCTACCATACTGGCTGCACGTAACTTAGTGCTACTTATTGGTGTGCGAGTAGAACATATTTAATTTGAGTGCAACAGAATAGTCGAGTTGAGTATTTGAACATAGCTGGAATTCTACCTTCACAATAGTGAATTAAGCAGCACTCTTGACGTTTCCAGTAATACTAAAAATTGTTTCCCAATGTCTGCGTTGTACATGCCATGTCGAAAAAAGTTTAAAAGTAATCTTCGGTGCTGTTTTAGGTGTAAACATATTTTGTGATAGGCTATTCTAACTTTCAAATTTCGGAGATTTTCGTACAGTTCTGAACACAACCATCCAAACTCCCGAAACAAAGGAAAATACCTAATGGAAAAATTCCCCATGAAGAACGAGTTATGACTGACAATTCTGTTTATTTTTTTTTGTTTGTGATGAAATTTTCATGTTCTACAAGAATTTGTATTTAATTTCAGGGCCGGCGCTTCATTTCAAGAGATGGACTCCATATTAAACCGGACGGTTACAGGTATTTTTCAAATCTTTTTTCGAAATGTATGTCTTGGCTTGTGCCATCCCCTTTCGATTGCTTCTCCCTCCCCAAACCTCTATCCCATGCTGTCCTCCCCAAACCCTGTCACAGCACCCTCCCCAAACCTCTATCCCATGCTGTCCTCCCGAAACCTTGTCACGCTGTCCTCCTCAAACCTTCTCATGGCACCCTCCCCAAAACTCAATCCCATGCTGTCCTCCCCAAACCTTTGCCTCATGCCGTCCTCCCCACACCTTCTCATGACACCCACCCCAAACCTCTATCCCATGCTGTGCTCCCCAAACCTTCTCCTCACACCGTCCTCCCCAAACCTTCTCCTCGCACTGTCATCCCCAAATGTTTGCCTGGTACCGCCCTCCCCAAACCCTCTCACGGCACCCTCCCCAAACCTTCTCCTCACGCCGTCCTCCCCAAACCTTCACCTAACGCCGTCCTTCCCAAACCTCTATCCCGTGCTTCCCTCCCCAAACCTTCGCCTCATGATGTCCTCTGCAAACCTATTGCTCATGCTGCCTTCCCCAAACCTTCGCATGACGTCCTCCCCAAACCTTCGCCTCATGATGTCCTCCCCGAACATATCGCTCAAGCTGCCTGCCCCAAACCTTCCGTTCGTGCTGCCTGCCCCAAACCTTCCCCTCGTGCTGCCTGCCCCAAACCTAACGCTGTCACTATCAACCAACATCTATCTAAGCACACTGCCCCGTGTATTGCCCCAAATTCTATAGTTTCAAAATGCAGATGTGCACTTGGTTACAATGTTCCCACTTCAAACCAGTTTTCAGCAATATGCGAATGCAGACGTTTACCCGAGAGTCCTCTTGTCAGCCCTCAATTATCCATTCCTCGTGCCGCCCCTTTCGCGTCTGCTCCTCCAGTCACCCGTCTCTCGTCTACTCCTCCAGTCACCCGTCTCTCGCCTGCTCCTTCAGTCACCCGTCTCTCGCCTGCTCCTTCAGTCACCCGTCTCTCATCTGCTCCTTCAGTCACCCGTCTCTCATCTGCTCCTGCAGTCATTCCGCAGTGCTTCTCAGGCCTTTCCACATCTGGTTACCCTTCTCATGTCACTCCTTCGCTTGCAGATAGTGTAAATAACGATGATGTTCAATATGGAGGCGGAAATGGGTCGGAGTCACAAAAGTGTACACTAAATACATTTAGTGAGGGTTCAGAGTTCACTGACTGGGAGTCTTTTAATGCGGCTTTTCAGGATTGGTGCAGATTAGGATGTCATGCAATGAGCATACGTAAATCGGAATATATTCCGAATTCTGATCCTAAGCAGAGATTATCTGTTTTATACCGCTGTGTACACGGGCAACCAGTGAGACACCGGGGAACTGGCGTACGTGTTATGCAACGCTACAATGGCAAGGAGTGCCCCGTTAAAACAAGAGTTCAGTACAGTAAATCTGTACGTAGATACACTGTCACACAGTTTGTTGACAAACACAACCATGAAGTAGGACCCCAACTGTTTGAACATTATCCTGCACAGAGAATTTTGAATCAACAAGAAAGGGAAAATTACAGTGCTTTAGTTAGGCATAAAGCTGGTACTAATCAAATACGAGATACTATTTTTGAAGCAACTGGTAAAAAAGTCTTGTCCAAAGATGTTCAAAATTTTAGGGCTAGAATCAAAACCAAACTGACTGAAGGTAGAACAAACTCAGAAATATTAATAGATGAACTTGAAGAATTGGCAAAGGGGGCTGGAAATAGTGTTCATGTTGAAGTTAACGAACAAAAAGAATTAATGTTCATTTTATTTCAAACTAGTTTAATGAAAGATTTCCTTAAAAGGTATTCTGATGTATTATTGATAGACGGTACATACAAATTAAATATTGAGAATTTCCCATTGTATGCTATTCTGTGCGAGGATGGTGAAGGCAGGGGTAGGCCTGTTTGTTATTTCTTTGTACAGTGTGAAACTGAAGAAATGCTGCACAAAGCATTTCAAAAATTTGTTGAGCTCAATCCTGAGGCTAAAAAATGTCAGATTATTGTGGTTGATAAAGACCAAAAGCAGATCAATGTTTTAAACAAAGTTTTACCCGAAGCAAAGATACTTTTGTGCACGTGGCATGTTATGAAATATTTAAAAACTAAGGTTAGCTCATTAGATTTGCCTTTAAAGGCAAGGAAAGAAATAATGACAACTATCATCGCTATGGTATATTCAATGTCTGAAGAAGATTACGAATATAATTTAAGCAAATTTTTAAGTGTTACTCCATGCGACTTCCAGCAATATTTTGCAGACAACTGGTGCTCTTGCAAA
Source organism: Lithobius niger (assembly GCA_023313725.1). Taxonomy (NCBI): domain Eukaryota; kingdom Metazoa; phylum Arthropoda; class Chilopoda; order Lithobiomorpha; family Lithobiidae; genus Lithobius; species Lithobius niger. The sequence continues at coordinate 6,697 of JAHWFP010104953.1, read as the reverse complement.
GATATGTGGAGTTTAGCGTTTCGAACTAATTTACCAACCCTTGGTAACAATACAAATAATCGTGTAGAAAGCCATAACCAAAAGCTTAAAAGCTTTATCAAGCCTGGTTACCACTTGCAAGACTCACTTAAAGGTCTGTTAGAATATGTTTCTAAAGTTGAACTTGCCTATTCTCAGGATGTGTTTCGAGCTCTTAAAACTTACGTTAATACAGGTAAGCGTGATTACGTCCATGCTTTGGTTTCTGCAATATGTAGCCCCGAGGCGACACGTTTAATTTTTTGGCAATTAGACAAAGACGTTAGTAATTTTGAAATGGCCAGTAATGACACTGTGGAAGTTACCAAAATGGGAAACTCTAAAGCTTACAATTTATCTGAGTCACTTGATAAGTGTTCTTGTAGTTTCAGCAGCCAGTACATGTTGCCGTGTTCCCACATATTCTTTGCTAGAAACTATGCAAAAGTAGAAGTTTTTTTGGACAACATGGTTCCTGAACGTTGGCGGAAATCTACCTTTGTGCAGTCTGAAATTCTCCATACTAACACTTTATTAGTTAGTACTAATATTGCATCAGATGCAACTTCGCTGCGGCCATTAACTTCTGCTCAAAAGTTCAATAAGGCTTCGGTGATAACAAACAAAATTGCATCTTTACTTTCAACTTTCGGCATGAGAGACTTTTATGAAAAACTTTCACAATTAGAATTCTACTTTACGGCATTGCAAAATCGTGATAACGTAATAATTACCACTGACGATTTTAGCTCACCTGCATATGAACTGAAATCTATGCAGGACAGGTCACCATGCAATCCTGTTGCATCAACAACCACAGACGACCCTAGTGTGCAGTTTCCTACTTTTGCTTCTGAAGCTGTTGACTGTTCTCTGAACAGTCATGAAGTTGTGGTTATGCCTGATGATGATACCGTTGATTTGGTTTTCAACGCTCCAGTGTGTGATCCCAAACCCTGCGATATGGTTTTTACAGAAAGTATAAATAACGTTGAATTGGTACCTCCTTTAGTTAGTGCTGACACTATTGTGGCTCAAGAAAATCCTTTAAAATTATTAAGGCCCACATTAATTATTCCAACAGTAAAAAATCCTCGTGGTAGACCAAAGGGCACCAAAAAACCATTCAGTACATTTTCGAATAAGCCTTCTGATAAACCAATTAAAAAAAAGATAGCCACACAAAACAAACAAAGACCAGCAAGCAAAACTACCAACCAGCAGCAAGAAGTCATGACAACTTACTTAAATAAAAACGTGGAAGTTTTATTTGCATCAGATGTACTGTCCCCAAAGAGAAATTTTACTGATAGCCCTGTAGTCGTAGTTGACTCTGAGAGTGAAATAAACATGCCTACAGAAAAAAAATTAAAATTGGAATGTGGACCAGTAGGATGGCTAGATAGGTCAGGAATGGACATAAAAGACAAACTTATTTTGGAAGATCCACGTCAATGGCTTAGTGCAAATATTATTATATACGCCCAAAAGCTCATAAAACAACAATATCCAAATATTAGTGGTTTTCAGGAAACTTTTTTAGGCCCCCAACTTAAATTTACAGTAACTGGTTCTGAACCAATGATACAAATATTGCATTCCGCAAGCTGTCAACATTGGCTGACAGTTTCAACAATTAACTGCTTGCCAGGAACTGTAAATGTATTAGATTCCATGAACCATCCAGCTCCTGTCGATGTCATTCACCAAGCTGCTCACTTGCTTCACGTACCACATAGAAAATTAATCGTCAACTCAATACAAGTGCAGAAGCAGAAAGGGGGAAACGACTGTGGACTATTTGCTATTACTAATGCATTTTCTTTGGCTGTTGGACTTGACGTAACGCAAATAAATTATATTCAAAGTGAAATGAGGTGTCATTTAAAGCATTGTTTTCAGGCTGGCAACATAACACCCTTTCCTTGTAGTAGTAGCATAGTTAGTAGAGTTTTGGCCAGAAATCTACGTCTAACACTATATTGCATTTGTCGTCAGCCATTTTTAAACTCTGTTAAGGTTGACAGAGACAAGTATTATAGCCGCTTTTCGGAACTTGTCAGTTGTTCAGAATGTAATGGCTGGTTCCATTTCCACTGTATGGGCATTCCTCCAAAATCTGACTTGTCGAATGAAATTTTCATTTGTCAAGCTTGTGAAAGCTAACACACAGGTATCTGGTACACACTTCTTTCCATTTAGTGTGATTTACACCTTCCTGTGGCCCTACATGATATTTGGTACTGCCAAGCAGTGTGCATTTATGTATTGATAGTGGCCTTATACACATTGTTGTGTAGTTGGGTTAGTTTGTCTTATGTACATCTAAGTGCATATTATTTTCGGACAACTGCGACGGTATTATAATACCTACCACATTATCGCTACTAAGCCTTTTCTTTGTGTAGTTGTGTAGCCTACTGCCACTTTAAATGACTTCAAAAGTGTCTAGAATTGCCCTAGTTTTGATGAAAAACTGTCTTACAGATATTACAGCAAGGGTGGGTTATATGCATACACAAATTAGTATATTTTGTGAGGGCTTGAATACTCAAAAAAAAGGTGGCGATGTGGTAAAACACGTTATTAACCACATTGCTGCTTTTTTTTCCCCAGGTATTCCTCATTCAAGCAAAGGGCTGCGAGCCATTTATTTACACATGATAGCAAAATAAAAGATGTGTAGTTAATTTTTCAGTTAAAAGCCTACAAATACTGACTTTTTAATGTAGAATTCTACTCGCGGCAAAAGCTTGAATTGCATAATGCATCTCAATAAATTTTTCTGCTCGTCAGTAGAGAATACTCTGTGAATGAGAACATAGGCACCATGCTGGGGTTAATTTAACAAGCTCAACACCGGACTGGCCTCAGCTGAATGTTAGGCAGCCACATTTAGGCCTACTAATAACCGTTGTTTACTTGAAATTATAGGCCTAAATGTGGATGTCCAACGTTCAATAGAATGGAGTCCCACACAAGTAGTAGTTTCTGCTTTTTAGCTTGTTAAAAATGCCTCATCAAAGTCTTATCATTTTTGTAAGTCGTCCACATAGTGAGAGGGGCAACAGTAATTTTATTACCATATGCACAATGTATGTTACATTTTATTAATTATATTTTATGCATTTATAGGAAGCACACTCTTATACCATGTATTAATCATGTTGCTGCTTTTTTTTCCAGAAATTCTTCAGTCAACCTTAGAACCTACATGCTGAGAAATAAGTGTTCAGTACAGGCTTACAGCTAACAAATAAAAATGTGTTCTGTATAGTGATTAACTGACACAAATAGTGTTATCGTTACCATTATTTCGATAATGGGTCAACATAATTCATTTTCATTAGATACTTGCAGCCAATACTATGTAAGTTTTTTTTGTGTGTGCTTGTTCTACACCAACTGTGTAATTTCTCTTACATTACACAAAGTTTTCCCTTTCATCCCCAAATGAATTCATTTGTTATTCGTCTACCAGTGTACGTAACCTCCACTTTGTGAAAAAGAGTCTAATTTACTGTTCACTTATTGGTTACTGATGAGTGTGTTCATAGCTTATTGCACCAACATAATCAAGATAAAAGAAGGATAGGTGTAAATATCAGTTTTTCAAGAAAATAGACATTTAAGCATTATTCGAATTTTAACATGGCTGACTCCAATTCAGGCTCGGCTAACCCTTTCATAGAAATACAGTTTCAGACTAAACAACAATGTTAGGCACTAGGTTAAAGCTTTTCCAGTTGAATATTTCAATTCGTAGTAACTCAAAAAATGCTTTAAAAAATATATGTTAATTTGGCCTATGATCAGATGAGACAGTTCAGTTGGCTCCAACTGCAGTCAGTACGGTTTCGTCTTGAGCCAGTAATTATTTAGTCGAACAATCCGTACGAGTGAGGCCAACTGTTAGATGAGCGTGTGTGCATGCGTTGTTGCCGGGAAAACCAGCAGCAAATATATTGATGGATGATAAGCGAAGGTTGTCTTTCTTCGACTCTAAAAACTAGTCCGGGTCGTCGTGCAGTGATCCTGATCGAATCGGTTTTGCTGATACTTTGATTGCAAGTATTGTTATCTAATTTTGAAAAAGTGGTACTGGACAAGCTCTAACAAATGCCCGCTTTTACGTGCAGATTTTAAATACTTTATGTTGCTAATTGTTTGAAATGTATACTTGCATCTGACACAATTTTTATTGTTTTATAGGTTATCCAGAATTCATAACTTGTGGCAAACAGAGGTTACACATATTTTGTAATTTTTCTTTTCTTAGTGAGGCCTCCACAGTCCACATGGCAAGAGAGGATAACCAGTGATTTCATTACAAATGATGCATTCACTGTTTAATTTTCCTTTTAAGGCATGCTACTTGTTAATAACATTTAGTCGGCTCCACGTGCTAGCTGGAGGTTTTTCGGTGCTCAGTGACCATCGGCGTCGCAACCCGATTGCGCATCAGTTCTGCGCAGCCCCTCACTTACAACGTTCGGGGAACTTATGCAAAAATAAACAGTTTATTTATTTTTCCAGCAAAAGAAACAATTTTCAGCCGTCAAAATTGTGTTTTTGCCAGGTCACATTTTTATTTTTTTTAAAAACACCACCAGCAAATTAGGGCCTGAAACCTAATTTTATTTTTTTGTTACCCTGCACTTTTCAAGCCTTTTCAAGCTGGTTCATTTTGTTGCAACCGTTGTGTGCTGTATGCTGCATGGTGGTCAATGTTTATGAAATAATTATGGTTTTGATGGCACTTAGTGATTTTTTTTTGTAAATTTGCAAGTTGTAAGCAATAATTGCAGCCAGGTATGATTTTATTTTGACATTACGTAGTGTTTGTTTCTCTACACTGTTTCACGTAGACCGACTTTTTTTTTAGTCTAAGAAAGATGACGAAACCACTGACTTGGAACTAAAGGTACCTATGAAAACTATGAATAAAACAATTAAAAACTACAGTACCTGCACGTCAATTGCAGCCTTGGACAACTGCTTTTTTGCTTTCCTGTTTTAAAGGAAATATTCGGATTAACGTTCTTTTTAACTGCTATGGTTGTTTAGCTAGAGATAGAAAATTCCTAAGATCTATAAATATTACCGCTTGCATAAGGTGCAGATTTTCGGACCCTTATTTTTCCAAACTAACTATGTAACCAAATTTATTGGAAAGTCTTATTTTAATTCGTAGGTTTGAAAAATTTAATTATCAAACGAGCCAAATATTGACAGGTATTTCACAAGTAGGTCCCTGTAGTGGATAATCCCAGCTGTGCTACATTTAGGTGGATTGTCCCTCACTTACATTAAATTTGTGTGTGAATAAAAAAAAAATTACGTCAATTATTACAATACCACATGTTGGCTGTGACTCGTAAGAATTGGGAAAGAATTACAGAACAGCAGCAGTGGACAATTAAAAAAAAACATTGTGATCAGTCACGTTTGTTGACACTAATAGGCCTGTTGTTGATTGAAAACCTTAAACATGGTGATTTTAATACATCACTGATGTAGTCATATATTTTAAATATAAAAAGACCAATTTCCCTAACCATTTTATTAAAGTGTGTTTGCGGGTCATTATAAGAATGATGAGAGATTAATATGTGGAACATAACTGCTATGCTTCACTTACATGTACATTATATGTATTATCAATCTAGTTCGGTAAACTATTCCAAGTACTTGAGTATTTTTGCAAAAAAAATATGTACTGTACCAGACAACAACAATTTTTTAAAACAATAAGACCTAATAAAACTGTTTATTTTTGTAAATTAAGAGTGAAATAATATTGCCCTATACTGTCACATATTTTAACATGAATATACTTTTGTTGCAGAGTTTGCAAGTTTAACAGCAATACGGTGTATTATTTTGTTAATGCTAAACAAAACTGAAATCAAGACTCTCTGATTAAAGTTGAACTTTTGTAATAATTTCACAAATAAAATAAAACTAGGCATAAACATGTGTGTAACGTTTTGTTTGGCTTACTTTTTGTCCCCCATTGCTGTATTTTAAGACTGGTTTAGGTATTGGCACTTAAAAAGGCATTAGGCAGGCCACAGGCTGGCAGGGTTCGTACCAGTGCTTACAAACCTTATAAGTCCTTATTTTTCATTTTGCAATTTGTAAGGCCTTACAAGTCCTTAAAAAATGTAAAAAGCAGTACTTGGTCCTTGAAAGTCCTTTTTAAATGTCCATACCAATATAATAAATCCTCTGCAGCCAGTTTTTGTGTCATTATACGAGATGAAATGCGGAAAACCCTTACTTCTTCAAGGCTAAGTTTCTATAGCAGTTGGCAATTTGTTAAAAAAAAATCTAGTAAACCGTTGTGTGGCAATGTGAAAAGCCTACCAAGCTTTCATTTTAATAAGACATTTTGTTCAAGTTAGCTTGTCGTATTTAGTATTACGTAAGTTGGTGCTGCTTTAGTGGAAGGAATTTCGGAGCGTGTAAGCTTGCACCACTGTGCAATCGTCGATTTTGACCGCAAGTTGTGTAGTATTGCTTGTTAACGTCGGGAAGTATTTTTTCTGTCGTAGGCATAAATTCCAGGAAATTGGGTACCAGTATTTAACTAACTTTTGCTTGAAGATTATGCTCTCATGCCTAAGCAATTGCAGCTTTTTAATATATGGATTTTTATATTTTTTTATACCGTTTT
>JAHWFP010104951.1:0-30019 GCA_023313725.1 Lithobius niger | reverse complement strand
CTGTCGGCATTAATTTCTGCGCGTTCCAGCAAAACAATGGCGGTCTAAGTATCGTGTTTTGGTGACGCAATAATTAAATTGTTGTATCGGACGTACGTAACGTATTCTTAATACTGTAATTCTTGTGTTTAGTTATTGTGTTAGTGATCCAAAAGTAAAGCATGCATGTCAAAATGGATGTAATTGCCCTTTAATGAACAACCGGCCGTGCGGCAGGCGGAGTTTGCCGAAGCACTGTTGGGTTATGTTGCCCCAGTGGGGTGCCCCTCCCACTACAGTGATGTGTCATCCGAGGTAGAGGATAGTGAAGGGCCAGACAGCATATCTTGAAATGTTCGAGTAGGATTTCTGTTCGATTAGATGCGCGTGTGACATTCTACAGACAATTGCATTCCGGCACGTGGTGCAAGAGGGAATGTTGTCAGGCCAGTATGAATAGGCTTTTTTTCTCCTTTCTCTTGACTTTGTCGTTGTTGATTGTCAATTTTTTTTAAGGCCGGAAAGTGTACGAAATTCATGTAGCCTAGTGTAGCCACCAATATTTTTATTACTTAAGGCCGAAAAAGTGTATAACAATTCATGTGGTGTAGCCACCAATTTTTTAATAATTGGCCAAAAAGTATTTTTTTTTTTCTCTTTGTGGCGTAGCTGCCGAATTATTCTTATTATTATTTTATTGGTCGGAAAGTTTAGTTGTAGCATAGCTGCCAAATATTTTTAATTAATTTGTTGTCCATAAGGGGTTTTTAAGCTTATTTGTGGCGTAGCTGCCGAATTTTTACTATTATTTATTTATTGGCCGAAAAGTATTCTAGGTTGAGTTTTTGATTTTGTTTTACCGAAAAAAAAGTGTTAAGTCTTAAATGTTAAGTTAAGATGTGGCATAGCGGCCGATTTTTTTCTAATTTTGTTGATCAATTTTGTTAACCAAGCGGCATTTTTTTTTTTACTTTGTTGTGGCGTAGTCGCCTGGTTATCTAGAATTTTTTTCCTATTTTTTAGATTATACAAGTGTTTTGCGGCATACTCGCCAATATCGTCAAATATTTTTCTATTGTTGAGTTTATGTTGCATGGCATAATCGCCAAATTCGTCAATATTTTTCTTTTTAGGTTAAGCTGATGTGTATAATTTTGCTATGTAGCGTAGTCGCCCTACAAAAAGAAAAATTGAATACCGTCCTGTGGCCCAATGTATGTTGATTCGAGTGGATAAAATTTAGAAATTATGCAAAAAAAAAAGTACAAAACGGTTAAATCCAATCAAAATAAAAAGAACCGAAAGGTTTCTTTTTTTGTTGTTGTTTTTTTCACTATTTTTTGGTTATTTTTGTAAATCAAGGGTTGGACGTTATTTGCGGGATTGTCGATCTTTGTAGATCAAACACACTGCTTGTTAAATAGAACATTTTGCCGGCCCCCAGCCAGGCCGGCTAAAAATGGTTTCTTTAGCCTCTAATTTGGCCTCTGTTGGCCTCTAATTTGTATTTTAGAGGCCTATTTTGCCAAAATTAGTGTTGGCCTCTATTTTTTTATTGTAGAGGCCTATTTGCTCATTAAGAACTGTTTTTAAATGAAGTTAGATCTCTGGCGCTAATTTTTTTTAAAAATATGCTTAGCGCCATCCTCTTGGGAACAGTGACCATGCACCTACACTTATTTGGATTTCCGGTGAACGGGCACCAACCCCAACCAAGACACGGTTGAACATTCATCGGGCTGATTTCATCAATATTAGGAGAGCAGTGGCGGAGGCTAATCTAACTGACGCCATGGCTACCCTAAACACCAAAGATGCTTGGACCCTTCTGCACCACACCATCAATCAATCCACTCTCGATTCTTCTCCTACTGTCAAGCAGAGAGGAAGGAAGAAGAGCCGCCACCCCTGGGTTACCAAAACTGTTAGGGATGCCCTTAATTAGAAGAAAAAAAGCTGGGACTCCTACACTGAGACCGCTGCATCGCTGATTACGAACACTACAAGGTGACACGCAACACTGCCACTGCTCTTATCCGGAAGTCTCGTACTGTGTTTGAGCAAGAACTTGTTAGCGCTGCATCTTCCAATCCAAAGAAATTCTGGGACTACGTCAACAGGAGAAAGCCCCGTCATGTCCCTGTGGGTCCCCTGAAAAACACTCATGGTGACATTGTCTCTGATCCTTTAGCAAAGGCAAACGAACTGAACCTTTACTTTGGGTCTGTCTTCAAAAGTACCAGTCCTGCGAACAAACCTGGTCTTGGCACCGTTCAAAAAGTAGCAAACACCCTCAGTGTGGTCAATTTTGATACCTCTGACATCCTCAAATTGCTACAGTCTCTTAACATACATTCTGCACCTGGACCAGACAACCTCCATCCTCTGACCCTTAAAGAACTTGGCCCAACTATTAGTCCTGCCTTAGCGCAACTTTTTATTAAGTCCATGACTGAAGGCACTGTCCCTACGGCCTGGAAACTTGCGCACGTCACACCTATCCACAAAGGTAGATCTAGATCATCTGCGAAGAACTACCGCCCGATCAGTCTTACCAGTATTCCCTGCAAAATCATGGAAAAGATTGTTTTTAACACCATGTTAAACTTTGCAATCGAAAACAACATCATCCATCAAAATCAGTATGGCGGTCTCCCCGGCAGATCAACAACACACAATCTTATCCACTTCCTCGATAAACTTACCGAATGGCTCGACAATAAACTTCACGCTGATGCAGCCTACTTTGACCTTGCCAAGGCATTTGACGCCTTGCCACATGTCACACTTCTGGACGTCCTTCGTGATGCTGGTTTTTCAGGTGCACTGCTTGCGTGGCTCTCTGCTTTCCTCTCTGAAAGACACCAGAAATGTAGTGTGGAGGGGTATCTCTCTGCCGAAGTTAAAGTACACAGTGGAGTCCCACAGGGCAGTGTGCTTGGCCCACTCCTCTTCATTCTTTTTATGAACACCTTGTTTGTACATCTCGACAAAGATAACTGTGTTTTCCTTGACGATACTAAAATCTTTGCTATCTCTGATGACCCAGTAAGTACTGCTGAACTACAGGCCAATATTTCCAGCATGGTGTCCTGGACTCAATCCATGAACATAGACCTAAATGAAGACAAGTGTGGCGTTGTGAAGTTTGGCATTCAGCACCACAAGGCAAACTATTACTTGGGACCTGGAATTGCCATCCCAGAAAGGGAACTTCAACGGGACCTGGGAGTGATCATTGATCGCGACTTGAAGTTCTCTGCTCACATTCAAATGCTGACTGCAAAGGCTTACGGGGCCCTTGCCATCATTCGGACCACATTCTCGACCCTTACCAGAAAGACATTTCTTTTACTTTACCGCAGTAAGGTACGCAGTATCTTGGAGTATGCGGGCCAGGCCTGGTGGGTCCGCCTCGAAGAAGACCGTGATAAGTTGGAACGTGTCCAGAGACGTGCCACAAAGCTTGTCACGGGGCTCAAGAACACCTCTTACTCAAACCGTCTTGCAGCGCTCAAGCTTCCAACTCTTGAATATCGACGAGTAAGAGGGGACCTCATTATGACATTCAAGACACTTGCTGGCAAAGATCAAGCCTCAGTTAACTGGTTTACACTCTCCTCAAATCCGGTGACCCGCAACCACGGTGCCAAACTTTTTAAACCGATGCAACACCACCCTTCGTCAGCACACTTTTTCCTTTCGTGTGTTGAACACTTGGATTAAGCTTCCACCACACGTTGTCAGTGCAACCTCTGTTCTGCAATTCAAGCAGCGCCTTGACACAGTGCTCCCAAATTTTATCAGCCCCTATTGTTACAAGAACTGGTAACTTTGTGGCTCACTCGGTGCCAAAAGCATTTTGTGCTTCTTGTCGAGAATCTTTCAATTTCAATTTCAAATGCTGTATAGCCTATCCAGACGTTTTGTAGAGATCTGTGTTCTTCCCGTAGTAAACTCGTTTATGTTGGACGCACGTTAAAAATGGTCTCGCCATAATTTTCCTTCAAATTTTACTTTACACCCAAATCCAGTTGCTACTGTTCTTAAAATAACAATAGGTTATGGGCCCAGACGACGTTTCAACTGCGTTTTTGGAACTGTAAGTCATTTTTGCTACGAAAAATTCGTCGGTCTGGCAGACGGCCGATCGATCGTTCGAAACGAAGAAAATGGCACCGAAGAAATAGGCCTAACGCGCGACACGCCGCTACTACGCGGTGAGTAAAGCAGACTCGCAAACGAAGCATTCTAAAGAACTTTTAAATGGTTTTTAGACGAAGTACCATAAAAGAACTCTTTAAATGATCTGTGGAAAAACGAAGCCAACAGAAAGTGATGACATTATCACTCGTTTGAACGAAGATTTTTTTATGAAATTCGCGGCCGAAACGAAGAACGTAAAAATAACGGTGATCAAAAACTTTCTGAACTTGTGTTTTCCGTAAGCCAAGGACGACAATATGGCATCCGTAGGAAGCTCTTATGATTTCAAAATACCGAAATTAAATGCAGAAAATTACCATGCATGGTCGATAAGAGCTAGAGCTGCACTAGTGCAAAGAGGCGTTTGGGAAGCCGTTGATCCAGGATATGGCGCCGCTATGTCTGACAGCGAGCGAAAAGCAAACGACAAAGCGCTGACTTTTCTTTTCCTAGTCGTAGATGATAGCTATCTTGACGATATCGGCGATTGTGTGCGTGCTAAAGAAGCTTGAGAGAATTTAGCCGAAATTCATACCAAATACGGACTGCTCCATGTTATTCAGCTTATGAATTTTTCACAATAAACATGAAAAACGGTGAAAAGATGACATCGTACTTAGGTCGTATAATGGAAGTACACCGTAAATTAGCAGCCTGTAGTTACGATTTTACAGACAAAGAAATTGCACTTGTCATGCTTATGGGTTTACCCAAAAGCTACGAAGCACTGATATTTAACTTGGAGTATCAGGAAAGCAATTTGTCGACTAAAATTGTGAAAGCCAAACTATATTTCTGGAAGAAAAACGACAAACTAAAGGTGGTAGGCCAAAAGAAAAGCCTGAAGAAGAAAATAAGGCCCTATTCACCAAAACGAAGCAAAATCAAACCAACAAAAAGCAAAATGAAGGTCATGACAAGCCTAGCGGAAAGAAGCAATCCGAGAAGAGTGGCAAACGTTATGTCAAATGCTATTGTTGTTCAAAATTAGGTCATATTGCCAAAAATTGCCCAGAAAAGGACAGTGACGATGGCGACCATGAAGAGAGGACCAAGGTCAATCCAAGAAAAACCAGCGACGAAGATAAGGTAGCTAAAGCCTCGAAAGTTGTTAGCCCACCTGACATTGCACTACGTACCGCAGACGGCGAAAGTACTGTAGCTACAGCCTGGTATCTGGACAGCGCAGCGACCGAACACATGTCCTCAAATAAAGACAAGCTTCTGAATTTAGTAAATAAACACTCAGCTGTCGAAGTCGCAAATAAACAAACTATGCAAGTTGTAGGGAAGGGAAATACAGTTTTGCATCTGATGAAAGAAAACTGCCCAGGCGGATACAACATCACGCTTGAAAACGTCCTGTATGTACCAGACCTAGACGGAAATTTGCTATCGGTAGGCCGAATCGAAGAACTAGGCTATGAAGTGAAATTTGCACAAGGTAAAGCTTCAGTCATTGATAAAGACGGGTCAGTCGTCCTTACAGCGAAGAGGGAAAATCGTCTTAACAAAGTAGAAGAAGAAATACTGAAAGCACACACCGCGAAGCAAAAAAAAAAAGAAGATTTATGGCATCAGCGATTTGGCCACCTACACAAAGCAGCTGTAAAGAGTGTTGCTAAGTCAAACGAGCTTGAAATAGAACTAACAGAAGCAGATGAAAAGTATCACTGTGACACTTGTCTAAAGGGAAAGTTAGCTCGTAATGCCTATCCCAAGGTCAGCACCAACAAGGCGACGAAGGTACTCGAGCTCATACATTCTGATGTAGTAGGCAAGATTTCTCCAACTTCAAAAGGCTGAGCAAATTATCTAGTAACTTTTATTGACGCCCACACTAGATATGCCAAAGTGTATACTATGAAGACTATAAAGACGAGGTCTTAGAGAAATTCCATGAATTTAGACTCGAAGCAGAGAACACTTATGAAGTCAAGGTGAAAACGCTACGCTCTGACAACGGCGGAGAGTACAAGAGTCGAAAATTCGATGAATACCTAACCGAGCATGGAATAAAAAGACAACTAACTGTACCAGGAAATCCTCAGCAAAATGGAGTGTCCGAGAGATTCAACCATACATTGTTAGACATGACGAGGTGTCTTTTAATCCATTCAAACTTACCAAAACATCAGTGGGCGGAGGTAGCGAACACAGCCTGTAAACTGAGAAACTTGTGCCCGTCTAAAGCTCCCCAAGAAAGACTCCATCATCTTTGTGGAATCAAAAAGACGACGACGTAAGCCACTTAAAAGTTTTTGGATGTCAAGCATGGGCCGTTTTTGGACGTCACATTCCAAAAGGGAAGCTCGACCATCGAGCAGTTGAAACAGTTTTCATCGGTTATCCTGAAGGAGTTAAAGGATATAAACTGTGGGACTTCAGAGAAGATAAAATCTTTATCAGCCGTGATGTAAGATTTGAAGAAGACATCTTCCCGTTCAAGAAGTCTACCGACAAAGCCTCGACGAAAGAAGCTCACCAAAATATTTTGGAACTCTTCATCGAAGAAGAAAAAGTTGAATATGTCCCAACGCACAACGTGGTAACTGAAGACGCAACAATCCCTGCGGAGACTGAGGACGTCGCCAGCGAAAATGAAGAGCAACTCCTAAATCAGGGGGAGACCCAAAATACAGCAGAAGTAGATTTCTTTGGCTTTGACGAAGACCGCTACGATCAAGACCGTACGAAACAGCCACTTATAGAAGTCGAAAGACCAGTCATCAGATCACTTCGACAGGCAGAAAAGAGGGACTTCCAACTAAAGTGTAACGCTATCAAAGAGCAAGTTCACGTGGATCCTCAAACTCTAGAAGATGCCTTAGAAGGTCCAGAAGCTGAAAGCTGGAAACAAGCAATGCAAGAAGAAATGACCAATCTAAGAGAAAACCAAGCATGGGAGCTGGATCCTCGACCAAAAGGAAAAAAGGTGATAAAATCCCGTTTGACACCCAAGACAACTGGAACGCTACAGAGCTAGGCTAGTAGCGAGAGGATACATGCAGAAAGAAGGCATTGATTACAAAGACACTTTCTCGCCGGTCATAAAGCTTAAATCCATAAGGATGCTTATAGCTATTGCTGTAGAACTTGGATGGAAAGTTCATCAAATGGACATTACAGCCGCCTATTTGAACGGAACCCTCCAAGAAGAGACGTACATGGAACAGCCAGAACCGTTCGTGAAGCAAGGTAAAGAAAACTACGTATGTAGGCTATTGAAGAGCGTCTACGGCCTACACCAATCAGGACGAGCCTGGAACTCCTGTTTCGACGAATTTCTTAAAGAAATTGGCCTAGAAGAATCAGTCGCAGACCCGTGTGTGTACTACAATCTGACGCAAGGTATCATCACAGGAGTCTACATCGACGACACCCTAGTCTTAGCCCGAGATGACGAAGCTCTCGACAACTTTAAAGAAAAGTTGAGCACAAGATTCAAGTCATGAAACTTAGGAGAAGCTAAAGAGATCCTATCGATCAAAATCGAGCGAAAGAAGGATGGGTCAATCACTTTAGACCAAAGCGCTTATGCAGAAGAAATCCTTCAAACCTTCGGTATGGAAGATGCTAAGCCAGCTTCAACCCCACTCGACCCTGGTATGAAGTACACCAAGAGTGAGAAGAGTAAAGACGAAGACTCACCAGCTCAAGAACGTATGCCATACAGAGAAGCCATTGGAAGTCTCCTGTATTTAGCAAACGGTACAAGACCAGATCTTGCACATGCCACAGCATACATGAGCCAATTCAACAATGACCCAACGACGGAACATTGGAATGAAGTGAAGCACATTCTCAGATATCTCCAGAAAACGAAGGATTATAAACTCCATTATCGTAAAACAAACTTGAAGGCAAGTTTTTCTCAGACGCGGATTGGGCATCCGACATCACAGACAGAAGGTCGTACAGCGGATACACCTGTATTCTCGTCGGAGCTGCTATCTCCTGGCGAAGCAAGAAGCAACAGTCGACAGCACTGTCAACAGTGGAAGCTGAGTACATCGCTATGTGCCATGCAGCGAAGGAAGTGTTGTGGTTAAAGAATTTCTTTGGTAAGGGACAATTCGTAGAAGATACAGTCACCATACAAGTCGATAACCGAGGTGCTATCTGTCTCACCAAAAATAAAGTGACTTCAGACAGAAGCAAGCACATTGACCTGAAGAGCATTTTCTGAGGCAACAAGTTGCTGAAGGTGTACTGAACTTTGAGTACGTACCATCAAGTGAAAACGCCGCAGACGTGTTGACGAAGACTCTACCCAAAAAGAAAGCCACCCAACACATGTTGGCCCAAGGACTTAAAAAAGTGTCGTCTAGGCTAACATATACTTTTGTGTGTTTTGTTGAGGCAAAAGAGAGCCCAACAAGGCGTGTTGTGAACTGCCAAAAAACTGTTGGCCTCTAATTTGTATTTTAGAGGCCTATTTTGCCAAAATTAGTGTTGGCCTCTATTTTTTATTGTAGAGGCCTATTTGCTCATTAAGAGCTGTTTTTAAATGAAGTTAGATCTCTGGCGCTAATTTTTTTTTAAAATATGCTTAGCGCCATGCAAATGCTGTATTGCCTATCCAGACGTTTTGTAGAGATCTGTGTTCTTCCCGTAGTAAACTCGTTTATATCGGACGCACGTTAAAAATGGTCTCGCCATAATTTTCCTTCAAATTTTACTTTACAACCAAATCCAGTTGCCACTGTTTTTAAAATAACAACACCTGATAATTTTAGCATTACATTGTCCCAATGTGATGTTCCCATGGAGGTTTCTTCTGGTGCGCAGGCGCCTACTTGCATATACCACTGTGCATGTGTGGCACAGTCCTCCCTTATAAAAACGAGAGCGTGGACGCTTTCGGCATTCATTTTACTCTCAATATGTTAAGCGGTGACTCGAGAGGGATGTAGAGCGGGAGTTAGGTTAAGTATGTTTTAGGCAAAAAGAAACCATTTTTAGCCGGCCTGGCTGGAGGCGGGCAAAATGTTCTTTCTTTATTGCCAAAACATATTAACTTGATAATTTTAGCATTATCAGTTGACCTCGTCAAAATTGGTGGTGGGCACCACCTTGACGGGCGCCCTGGGATGCAAGCAGGCTGTCCCCCAAAGTTGTTGAAAACTTCGCACTTTGTTCAGAACAGGTGATGAACCTCGAAGTTTGGTCTCTCGCCCTCTTCTCCGGTTGGCTTGCTTCCGTCATGAATGGCTAGCTTCCATCGTGGTTGTGATGCTCTGCTACGTTCGTTCTGAGTGCTTGAGGGGGATTGACTACAGTACAGGCTGCAACAATTGGTCCTAGCCAGTGTAGTCCGTTTTCTTCCTCGACATTTCCCTCAGGTTGTGTGAGGTGGAGTTTGATGGGTTTCCTCAAGATGCTGGTGTTATGTGTTACTATGTTGGTCATTCAATTCCTGTCTGGTCCCATTGTTGCAGAGTTTTCGTCAGGTTGTGAGTCAGTGAGGAGAAGAAGTTGATTCCTTTCTTCTCGTCAGTTTTTTTTTTTTTGCAGAGTTTGTGTTATGTCGATCTGGTTCATCTCTGAGAATACTTGATGAAGAAATTTTGGGGTCTTAGGAGAGAGCTGTCTGCGAAACTTGTGTGGTATTTCCATTAGAAAAATTGGACAATGGAAGGACCCGGGTGGTTGTTATACGACTAAATGTTAGTCATTTGTACTCAATTGAGGGGAGTTAGCAGAGTTGCGGTGGTCTTCGAGAAGTTAGAAGAAAACTTGTGTTGGTTTAAGTCAAGGCATTGGGTTTTCCTCGGAGCCAAATGGCTGAAGGAGTTGGATGTGTGAAGGGCACCGTCGGCCGAAGGAAGCTGAATTCATGGGGCGAAAGGGAGCCGTGGTGTGTAAGCTACGAAGAGAAGGGGTGAACGCATGATCTCGGCCGGGAACTACCTGTGGGTTGAAGGGCCTGGGTAACAGGAGTTGACGGGCGGATTGCCGAGGGAAGCAAGTTTTGTGTAGTGGTCCCGGGAGGCATCTGGAATGGGGCCATGGTGTTGGTTGTGAAGGGGTTCCGAGACTTCGAACGAAAGAGACTCTGTGATTGATGGAGAGAACTTCCACGGAGGGAGGTTTAAGCGGTGGTAGAGCTAGGAGTGTCGGCCGAAAGACAAGTATTATGGCTGAAAGGACGTCCGTGTTGTGGGTCAGTTCATGCCAGGCTGGGAAGAAGTGGCGGAGTCTTGTGCCGCCCGGGAGGCAGAAAAGGCGGGAGTGGTCTTGCGAAAGGAGCTCCTGCCCCCTGGCGAGGAGTGACGGCTTCGGCGGTTGGGAGTTGCGGCTCGCTTCTGCTGGTTCCTTTGGCAGGAGCGGGAGCGAGATGGGCCAACCGAAAGGGTTGTAGGTTTCTTGTCTAAAAGGACGCATTCTCATTCGTGCGGACAGAGGACGGTGTAGATGTGGCCTTGTTCCGGTCGGCCGGTGAAGGGCGGGAATTGGATTGTGTGTTCTACTGAGAGGGGCGGTTGGACGAAAGGTTTGTTTTGCGGTTTTAGTTACCTTCAGATGTCCAAGTGTGGAGCAAGAGTCGGGATGAGACCACGGAAAGGGTGTCAGACTCATGAATTGGTTGGTTGCGTAGACGGTGCCGAGTGGAAGCGTTAAGGTTGTTGCCGGATGAAAGGGCTAACTCCCGAAGGAGGAGGGTGTGTTAAGAAGGGCTCTGGTTACCCAGTTTAAAGAATGGTAGGTTGCCAGGCTTGTTTTCTGGAAGAGCTGTGAGATTAGGGGCGAAAGCTTGTGTATCTCTTCTGGGCTTGCGTCCGTGAAGAGTTTCTCGCACAAGGCGTTGGCGATCCTCGATGAAGGGTGGGACGAAGTACGTTTTTTGTTTTTTTTTGGACCGGCGAAGGGACGAACCAGAAAAAAGGGGCCCACAGCCGTGTGAGGGGAATGTCTGACACCGAAGGGAAACCACCGGTGGGAAGACACCGAAGGGAAGGCACCGGAGTCTGCGTTGAGCAGGGTGGAGATGTAGAGGCGTTGTCTTGCAGGGTCGGAACGTGACATGATGATGGGTGCTGGCCTAGCGAAGGGGTGGACGTGAGAGGATGATCTAGGCCGAAATGGAGACTGCTGAGAGGCGTCGTGCGGGACGTCGGATCATAACACGGTGGGAGCAAGGCAGGTGAAGATCACGGCCAGCTGAAGGGAGTTGAAGTGTGGAGCGAACCTGGGAGACAACGGGAAGGGAGCTACGTGCTTAATCTGGCGTAGGGATGGTGTGAACGGCTAAGCTTGACCAGGAAACATTCAGTGGGACCATGAGACATAGGGAGTTCATGTTGCCGGATGTCGGCGGCCGAAGGGTGCTACAGTATTTCCTATGTGTCATGTAGCAGTGGGGCGGGTCACTGAAGCCGTTGTCCACCAAGGATGGAGGACCCATGGAGCCGAAGGTGGTGTGTTCGGTCCTGATAATGAACTAGATGGGAGGCCATGATTCCAACCGAAAGGCAAGGGTGAAACACCAGCCTGGACCAACCTTCACCAATGTTGGTCGCCACTCGCCAAACAGCGAGGAAAATTCAGCAGTTGGCGACTTGGTTTTTTAGAGCTACTCGCCAAAATGGCGACCGATTAACAAACCCTGATGCTTAAATTGTCATATCTCGCGAACCGTCTTAGCTAGAAACAAGCGGTTTGCGGCATTGCGTGCAGAATTACAAGGGCTCTCCAATCACAAGTGTGCAACATGTCGCTAGCCACTTTAGTTAATTGGAAAGTTAGATTAATGCAAACAATATTTAATCATTACGTAGTAGTACGATTGCTAAAATTGTTTCTACATGGCGAGGAGATAATGGACAATGGCGGGTGTATTTTAATGTTCACCGCCCAAATGGCGAGTGCTACACAATTCACATTCGTGAAGGTTGGCCTGGACTAACGGAAGGTGGAGCGGCCCCGGGAGGGGCCCACAATGTTTTCGGATGAAGGAGAAGAACTGGCAGGATGAGTGGCCGTCCGAGCGGCAGCTTGAGACCAAGAGATGGCAGGCTGACGTAGTCTTCATTCGTATATGGAGTACCGTGCATGCGCATGCGCGGTTGGATTACTGAGGCGACCATCCAGCAGCTTCTTGTAGGCTGTTATGTTAAGTTAATAGGTGTTGGATTTTTCGCAGTGAAAAAGGACGATTTGTTTTGGATTAGACGAACGTTAGTGTGGGCAGCCATTGTTGTCTTGTTTTGCACGAGGCTTGAATCCAGTCACGGTCGTTTCTGACTTGGTTCTTCCCTCAAAGCGTGGGTTTAGCCACGAATGAGACGAGCACCAGTGTGAGCAGCAACTGTTGTCTTGATTTCCACTCAAGACGTGGGGTGGTCATGGGCGAGACAAGCAGCAAGCGATGTCGATGGCTTCTGGCGTGATACTTACCTCAAAACGTGAGTTTAATCACGAATGAGGCGGGCATCAATATGGACAGCAACTGTAGACTTGAGTTTTGTTCGAAACGTGGGGTTAGCCATGGTCGAACCAGCACAAGGGATCAAGACGTCTTCCGACCTGACTCTTCACTCAGAAAGTGGGTTTTTTATATTTATTTATTTTTTTTTGGTCACGCTGAGACGAGCCGAGCAGCAGTTTGGACAGCAGCTGGTGACTTGAATTTCACTTGAGACGTGGGATCAGCCATGGACAAGACAAGTAGTAGGAAATGCAGATGCTTCCAACTTGACTCTTCACTCAAAGCGTGGGTTTTAAACCACGAATGAGACGAGAAACGGTGTGGGCAGCAACTGATGTCTTGATTCTCGTTCGAGGCGTGGGGTCAGCCACGGTCGAGACAAGCAGGAAGAAGTGCAAACGGCTTCCGTCTTGGTTCACTCAAACGTGGGTTCTGGTCACGAATGAGACGGGCAGCAGTGGACAGCAACTGTTGTCTTGATTTTCACTCGAGACGTGGGGTGAGATACATTACCAAGGAACGACCGAAAGGTGTAAGCCAATTCGGAAGGTGGAACGGTCCCGGAATTCACGGGAAGGGAGCCACGGTGTTTTCGGTCCCAGCGAAGGCTGAGTTGACTCGTCAAGGGGCGACTGAAAGGCATAAGCCAATCCGGAAGGTGGGTCGGTCCCGGGAATCTACGGGAAGGGAGCCACGGTGTTTTTAGTTCCAGCGAAGGGTGAGTTGTCTTGTCAAGGAACGACCGAAAGGCGTAAGCCAACTCGGAAGGTGGATGGTCCCGGGAATCCCCGGGAAGGGAGCTAAGGTGTTTTCAGTTCCCGTGAAGGGCGAGTTGCTTTGTCAAGGAACGATCGAATGGCGTAGGCCAAATCGGAAGGTGGGTCGGTCCCGGGAAACCACGGGAAGGGAGCCACGGTGTTTTCAGTTCCAACGAAGGAAGAGTTGCCTTGTCAAGGAACGACCGAAAGGCGTAAGCCAATACTGAAGGTGGGTCGGTACCGGGAAACCACGGGAAGGGACCCACGGTGTTTTCATATCCAACGAAGGGTGAGTTGCCTTGCCAAGGAACGACCGAAAGGCGTAAGCCAATTCGGAGGGTGGGGCAGCCCCGGGATGTCCACGGGAAGGGAGCCACGATGTCTTTAGTTTCAACGAAGGGAGAGTTGCCCTGTCAGGGAACGACCGAAAGGCAGAACCCATCGGTTGTCAAGGGCGAAGTGAGAGGAGCAGCCATTGAAGCGGGAGCTTCGGCTATCTTCGGGTTGAACCCAAAATTTGTATGAAAGGCAGGGAACACTAGGAGCGAGGTGGCGTGTAGACACCTCTGGAGGAAAATGAATGCCGAAAGCGTCCACGCTCTCGTTTTTATAAGGGAGGACTGCGCCGCACATGCGCAGTGGGATATGCAAGCAGGCGCCTACGCACCGGAAGAAACCTCCAGGGGAACATCACATTGGGACAATGTAATGCTAAAATTATCAGGTTAATACGTTTTGGAAATAAAGAAACAACTATTTCAAGTTACAATTGTTGATGTGATAAAAAAATCAATTTTGTATGGTTTACAGGGAGGGAACACAACACCCACACCAAGTAAAGTTTTTTTTGTTATTCGTTTTTCACGATGGTGGCCTCCGCCACTGGTTAAACTCTTAAAGCGATAGGATGAATTAACTTTTGGTACAAAAAGTACGATTGTAAAGTATATAAATCCCAAAATAAATTTAATAGGCATCCTACTTTTTCGCCCGCTCCGCGAAGGAATGTGAATGTGCTCGTGAAGTTTGGATAGATGCTAGATTAACTTAGCGATCAAAGGGAGGGACGAGGGAAGGGAGCCACAGTGTTTTCAGTTCCAACGAACGGAGAGTTGCCTTGGCAAGGAACGACCGAAAGGCGTAAGCCAATACTGAAGGTGTGTCGGTACCGGGAAACCACGGGAAGGGACCCACGGATTTTTCAGTTCCAACGAAGGGTGAGTTGCCTTGCAAAGGAACGACCGAAAGGCGTACAAGCCAATTTGGAGGGTGGATCGGTCCCGGGAGATCACGGGAAGGGCGCCACGATATGTTCAGTTCCAACGAAGGGAGAGATGTCTTGTCAGGAACGACCGAAACGCGTAAGTCAATTCGGAAGGTGGGGCAGCCCCGGGATGTCCACGGGAAGGGAGCCCCGATGTCTTAAGTTTCAACGAAGGGAGAGTTGCCCTGTCAGGGAACGACCGAAAGGCAGAACCCATCGGTCGTCAAGGGCAAAGCGAGAGGAGCAGCCATTGAAGCGGGAGCTTCGGCTATCTTCGGGTTGAACCCAAAATTTGTATGAAAGGCAGGAACACTAGGAGCGAGGTGGCGTGTAGACACCTCTGGAGGAAAATGAATGCCGAAAGCGTCCACGCTCTCGTTTTTATAAGGTAGGACTGCGCCGCACATGCGCAGTGGGATATGCAAGCAGGCGCCTGCGCACCGGAAGAAACCTCCAGGGAACATCACATTGGGACAATGTAATGATAAAATTATCAGGTTAATATGTTTTGGAAATAAAGAAACAACTATTTCAAGTTACAATTGTTGATGTGATAAAAAAATAAATTTTGTATGGTTTACAGGGAGGGAACACAACACCCACACCAAGTAAAGTGTTTTTTTGTTATTCGTTTTTCACGATGGTGGCCTCCGCCACTGGTTAAACTCTTAGGATGAATTAACTTTTGATACAAAAAGTACGATTGTAAAGTGTATAAATCCCAAAATAAATTTAATAGGCATCCTACTTTTTCGCCCGCTCCACGAAGGAATGTGAATGTGCTTGTGAAGTTAGGATGGATGCTAGATTAACTTAGCGATTAAAGGGAGGGACGAGGGAAGTTTGTAGCTTCTTTGTTTGGTATTAAAATGAGTAGTTTTTAGTTTTTTTAGGGAGGGGGGGATGTAATGAGTTGCACAAACAAGCAAAGAGTGCAACAGTTTTGAGGTCCAATAATTCAGGTGCACGAGAAAAGTGCAACTGCATTATCAATCAACAAAAAATTGTTTCTTAGAACAATGTTTCTCAAACTGTGGGTCGCGAAGTAGTTATCTTGGGGTCGTGAACATCTTCTCATTACCAGTAACTGAAAAGCTGTAGTTGACTTGTTACTTCAGATGAATTTAAAGTATCAGGCACCGAGTTACAAAGCGATCCATTTTTTATCAGCATCCAAACAGTACAGTCGAGTTTCTATCAAGAATGATCTCTTAACTGGAGCACAAGCATAATTAAGGCAACACGAACATAACGAAATGGGCCAAACTCAACAGCGAAACTTCAGTTCTAATTAGGGATGTGCCGATGTAGCTTTTTTGCCGATGTACCGATACCGATTACTGTCAAAACTGAATACCGATAACTGCCGATATTGACTGCCGATATATCACTAAATAATGATTATTTGGCAAAAAATGAAAGTGTGATACAGTTTATGCTGCCGATGTACTACAAGAAAAAAACTTATATTTAACATAGCCTCATAAAAATAGTAAAGAAAATTTAAAAAAATTGTAATACAAAGCTCTTTTTCCCTGCAGCCATTTTCCCCAGATTGTACCCCCACAAAAAGTGCATGCAGCCAAACATTTTCTACACAATTGTAAAGATGTAAAAATCTAAATATGTGAAAATGTTGATATTAATTAATGAACAGATGAGCACTTTATGATATATTAGTCCTAAAATACCAGTAAGGAGCAGTTTTTCTTATCTATTTGCAGGCATCGTTTGTTTAAAACTGCAAGTTAAATGGTTTTTAATGCATAACTTCAGAATGGGTGGGAGCTAACGACTTGTGGTTTGCACCATTGGAAAGCTGGCGAAAAAATGGTTAAAATGGTGTATTTGAACGTCAAAATCGGTCAATATTTAGCGAAGTTATGGCCGTTTCCGTATACATCGAAAAAAGTGTGGCGTATATTTGATCAATACGGTGTATCGGCACATCGGAGATGGACATCGGCAGTACCGATATATCGGAATTGTCTCCGATAACTTGGAGTACCGATATGAATCCGATAATCGGCACATCCCTAGTTCTAATCAAAGGAACTGAATGAATTCTGGGCTTTGGTACCAACAGATTACAATGATTTGTCACGACGTGCCACTGAAAGCACGTGTTCCATTTGCCTCGTCTTACATATTTGAATCAATGATTTCCTATTTAGTGAAACTGAAGACAACGGTTCGTAACCGACAGATGATTGAATTTGTGGAGAATGAGCTAAGACAAAAATTAACAAATATTGTACCAAATTTGGAGCAGTTGTGCTCAGACAAAAAAAAAATGAGTAAACTTTTTTGTAGCCCATCTATAATTGCAAAGCGCTAAATTTGCATTACCGGTGTGGATGGGTCGTGACTCGTTTCCAGTGGTCAAATTTTGAAAAATGGGGTCGCGGTTAAATAAACTTTGAGAAACACCGTCTTAGAAGATAATTAAAATGAAACGATCCGAGAAAAAAATGTCGAGGATGCAGTAGAAAAATGAAAAGGTAAGGGAGGGAGCAAGTAAGGAAGGAGGGAATGACAAAGGTTAGGGAGGGAGGGTGGATTAACAATGTAGGTGCAACTGCTCCTCCCCCATATGTGAAAAAATTCTCCCCAGATTAAATCTCACGCTCCGCTCGTGTACGTCAACATGTAATGTTGGCGGCCCTAGTATTTTTAACTGATGACTTTTTTTAACTGCAAAAAAAATACGACAAATGAGTTTGTTGTTTCAACTTACTTCAGAAACAGAATTATCCAATCAATTTTTCTTTAATCTAGATTTAATTATTTTTTAAATTATAATAATAATAAATTCATTGCTAATGCAATAGGCAAAGGAAGGATCAGGGTTGATTACTAACACCTCGCCGAAGTTTAAAAACAAAACAAAGAAGAAAAATTTTTTTAAATATGTGAATGGGCGTACAACAGCTGGATGGATGTTCACACTTTACACACGGACAAACTTAGAGAGGTCAACTTGGTTTAATAGCCTTTTAAAGATGTTTACTGAAGGTGCCAAAACGACATCAGAGGGCAAATGGTTCCACACATTGACAACTCTGTTGCCAAAAAAAACAACATTTTGCCGGCTCCCAGCCAGGCCGGCAAAAAATGGTTTCTTTTGCTGAAAAGTACAATACCTGTCAATTTTAGCATTGTTGTCTCGACGATGCTGTCCTTGCCTTGAGACTTAAGTTCACGACGGCCGCCTCAGCCACCCGATCGCGCATGCGCGATCCTCCCTATAAGATTGCATTCCCCGAAGGGTTTGGCATCTCATTGTCTCAAGTTGCGTCAAAAGGTGACACCTGAGGGGAGGCAGGGTGGGCCTGAAGGTATTGTACTTTTCAGCAAAAGAAACCATTTTTAGCCGGCCTGGCTGGGGGCCGGCAAAATGTTCTTTCTTTATGCTGCAAAGTACTATACCTGTCAATTTTAGCATTGACAGAGTGACCTCGTCAAATTAGGTGGCGGGCACCTTTTGGCTGAGGCTGGCGTTGGGGTCTTGTTTTGGAAACGGTATAATAGATAGTTGGTTCCGGGGCCAAAACGAGACTGTTCCCTATCCAAAGGATTTTTTTTTTTTTTTTTGGAATAGGGGTCGACGAAAAAACCCATGTGAATAAGAGAGGTATTCTGGGATAATAGGAGTGTATTACCTTTCCATGTAGAAAACTTGGTGGCGACATCGTGGATTGGAGCTTGATGGGCTTCAGGGAGCGTAGGGTTACGGAGAGCAGGAGTGCTGTTTTTTTTTTGTTTTTTTTGGTGATGAAAGCCGAAGAACACATTGCAGGGTTGAGATTGGAGCACAGTGGTGAAGGAAATGGAAAATGGGTAGTGTAGGAATTGAGTCCTCGGTTTCGATGTGAGTAGTAGTTTTAATTTTTTTTTTTGAGAGCGGCCTTGGGGAAGGCAAAAGTAGGGGTATTTAAGGTGAAGTGATGTAGGACCCAAGGCCGAGACGGGGGGTCGTCATTTAGGAAGGAGTGCTGCGGATCCCAAAGTGGCACCCCTTGGCCTTGTGGCGGCAGAGATCACAAGGTAGTTCAGACGTTTTATGATTTGAGAGCTGGGTCATGAGGGGGTGCATTGGGGTGAAAGATTCAGCATTGTCAAACTGCCAAAGGGAAAAAGAATGTACTGGAAGGTCTGAGATATTTACAGTCAGAGAGTCCCATGTTTCTGATACGTTGGCGTGGAGCGAGAGATCAAAAGCATCGAAATTAATGTTCGTGGATGATGATGTGTTCTTGAGGGGGCCGTAGTGGGGGGTGGCGATCACGAGTCTTGATGGAAAGGATAATGTTGGAAGCCTGGGGTCCGATGGGTGGAGGTCCAGCAGGGGATGTCGGAGGCGGTTAGGGCGTCTGTATGATGGTCTGTTGTGTTTACCAAGGGGTAAGCAAGTAACAACCCATTGAGCGACGAGGATGGGTTCGTTTCGGCCCGAGTGGGGTGGTGGGGATAACTGGCGGGAGGCAAGTTGTGAGTCAAGGGATTGGAGGGCTGAAGAGTTCAAGAGTTTTAGATTCTCGGCCTTAAGAGAAACAACTTGCGAAGTCTAGAGGTCGATGTACGCCTGAGTGGAATCAAGGAGAGGCTTGACTTTCTCGTAATTTTTTACGAATTGGCGTTTAGCTCTTTCATTAAGATGGAGTTTATGCTTCAAGGATGTAAACAGTTTTACGTGATCAATCCCCGGTGGAGTTTCCTGGGCACAAGAAGTTGGAGGGGATTGAATGGGGAGATCATGGTGTCCCAAATCCAGTGGGGTGGTGTCGGGCGGCTTCACAAGTTCGGAAGATTTTCGTGGCGAGCTGGGTGTCATGGGGATGACGGAGGCTGTGTCGACCAGGACATCATCAGTGTTTGTAGAAATTTC
Organism: Lithobius niger; assembly: GCA_023313725.1. Classification (NCBI taxonomy): domain Eukaryota; kingdom Metazoa; phylum Arthropoda; class Chilopoda; order Lithobiomorpha; family Lithobiidae; genus Lithobius; species Lithobius niger. The sequence continues at coordinate 10,493 of JAHWFP010104951.1, read as the reverse complement.
TCCGAGGGGCGAGGAAGGGGTGTCAAGACCCGGAGGAAAGGTAATAGAAGGCTCGGCGTGCTTCACCGGTGATTCTTGTAGAGGAGAAGAGTTACCTTCTGAAGTGGCGGTGGACGTAGTTGCGGACGAGTGATCAATAGGCTCCCTGAGCCAAGAGGCGTCGGAACTTCGGAAGCAGGGGAGTTAAAGGATGGCATTTGTGGTGATTTCCCGGGCGTTACAGGAACTGTCAGGAGTGCATTCTTCGTTAGAACTAACGTGAGTAGGGGGGATGAAGCTGGATGCGGAGAAGTTGGAGGTCTCGTAGCACTAGAAGAGAGACTAGAAGATTGATCTTCTTTGATTTTTTTAAGGAGGTAGTTTCTCTGATTACGCTGCCTTTTACGTAGAGCGGAGGCTTGATGTGATGTTGCGATAATGCGCCATTCGGCTAAAGGGATGGTGACGCACGTAGGACACGGAATATTGAAATAGTCACATTTGCGGTGATATTGGCACACCGTGCGATGGGGATCACGGCGTGCCGGATTCCGGAGACCTGGACATGAGCAGGAGCCTGGGTCATCGATGAGGGGACGTCTTCCAAGGAAGGAAACCTTTGGGCTTGCTTCATTTTAACCATGGTAGACGTGCGGCAGGGCGCAGAGAACGCTAACAAGCAATGGTAGCGACGCATGAAAAGGCGGGAAAAAACCGGAAACGACAGTGGATGAAGGGAGCCTCGGTTTGAGGATGCAAACTTCCGGTCGTGGGGTGAGCGGTGTGGAAAGAAACGACAGAGGCTGTCGGAGCGAGGGCGCGAGAGTGCGCCGGCCAGGTGACGAGATGAGAGTCGAGAGTCGGAGCGAAGGCAGTAGAGTGACGAACCGTCGCATGATAAAAGGTTGGGGAGGGCGCCGTGTGTAGTTCAGGACAGGGTGACCTGACGAAAGCACATGTTGAGACGCCGAGAATAGGTGTCCAAGTGTGGCTGGGGCCGGCCTTGTCTGGCTGGCAGTACGGGGAGTAATGTTGGTAACGTTCGGTGCAAAGGTGGACGAGGCGAAGGTAACGACAAGCCCTGGAGGTGGGGGGGGGGGCCTTATGGGTATCACGTGGGCGTAGAAGGCGCAGAGTGATGTGGTGTCGCACGGGCGAGAAGAGCCGGGCGGTTCCAGGGAGCGGCATGGCGGGGATTGGTTACTCCGGCGAGCGATACCGCCGTCGGGCGGTAATGTCGTATGGGACAGGAGAAGCCTGGCTCTCAACGGGCGCAGAGCAGTCCCGGAAACGGTAGGGAGGACCCACAGGTAGGTAGTGTGTCATCGGACGAGACGGGAGCGGCGTTCGGGCGTAGGGTGATCCCGGACAGCGCGCGGGGGGGGCGGCGCGATAACTTCCATCCAGGGCGATGACAAAGCGTGAGGTTGGGTGTGTCGTGCCGGTCAGGACGAGTAAAAGAGTAGCCGTGAAGCGTGGGGCAATCCAGGGAGGCCACGGGAAGGGAGCCACGACAACTTCAAACTTGGGTTACGACAGGAGGCGTACTAGTCGTGTCGCACCGGACAGGGCAAGGTGAGTGTGCCGAACTAGTGCGGGGTGATCCTGTCGCCGATTGAGAGTGGGACGATACCGGGAGACGACGAGAAGGGCCATGGTGATTTCAATCCGGGGTGACAGAGGAGACAACTAGGTGTGTCGAATCGGCCGGGTCGAAGTAAAGATGCCTTTGAAAAGTGGGACGGTCCCAGGTTCAAGAGTGGGACGATCCCGAGACGACGGGAAGGGAGCCACGATGACCGCAATCCAGGGCGACGACAGGAGGTAACTCGGCATGTCGTGCCGACCGGGACATTGTAGGGATGCTGTTCAAGAGTGGGATGATCCCGGGAGACGGGAAGGGAGCCACGACGACTTCAATCCAGCACGACGACAGGAGGTAACTAGGCATGTCGTGCCGGCTGGGCTGAGGCAAGGATGCTGTTCAAGAGTGGGACGATCCCGGGAGTCGACGGGAAGGGAGCCACGACAGGAGGCAACTAGGCGTGTCGCGCCGACTGGGCCGATGTAAGGATGCGTTCAAGAGTGGGACGATCCCGGGAGACAACGGGAAGGGAGCCACGACGACTTCAATCCACCGCGACGACAGGAGGCAACTAGGCCTGTCGTGCCGGCTGGGACGAAGTAAGGATGCCGTTCGTGAGTGGGACGATCCCGGGAGACGACGGAAAGGGAGCCACGATGACTTCAATCCAGGATGACGATGGAAGGCGAGTCAAGCGTGTCGTACTGGACCGTACGAAGTAAGGTTCTTCTTTCTTTATCTTTCGTTTTTTTTTTTAAATGTGGGGCGGTCCCGGGAGAAAACGGGAAGGGAGCCATGGTGACTTCAATCCAGGGCAACGACAAGTTGACTAGGCGTGTCGTTCCGAGCCGGAGAAGAAGTGCCGGCAGGGGTGGAGCGATCCCGGGAGACAACGGGAAGGGAGCCACGGTGACTTCCATCCAGGGCGGCGACAAGTTGATTAGGCGTGTCGTTCCGAGCCGGAGAAGAAGTGCCGGCAGGGGTGGAGTGATCCCGGGAGACAACGGGAAGGGAGCCACGGTAACTTCAATCCAGGGCGGCGATAGGATAACTAGGCGTGTCGTTCCGAGCCGGAGAAGAGTTGCCGGCAGGGGTAGAGCGATCCCGGGAGACAACGGGAAGGGAGCCACGGTGTCTTCAATCGAGGGTGACCCAGACGACTCCAGGTGTGTCGTGTCGGGCAAAAGAAAGAGTGCCGTATAGTGGTGGGGTGATCCCGGGCGATGACTTCAATCCTGAGCGACAGGTGGTGTCGCGTGGTGGAACGAAGGCTAACCAAGCCGGCAGGAGGTCGGAGGGGCCCGGGAGTGAACGGGCCCACAGAAGGGACGAAGGGATCCAAGGAATGAGAAGTTCACCTCGGTCAACAACAGCCGCAACGGCGGTTTGAGACAAAGAGATGCCAAACCCTCCGGGGAATGCAATCTTATCGGGAGAATCGCGCATGCGCGATCGGGTGGCTGAGGCGGCCGTCGTGAACTTAAGTCTCAAGGCAAGGACAGCATCGTCGAGACAACAATGCTAAAATTGACAGGTATTGTACTTTGCAGCATAAAGAAAAATATTTACGGCAATCAGTCTTAATCAAGTTAACTGCAAGCTTTAGTGTATGACCTCTAGTTCGTTCACAACCTCGAATACAAAAGTATTCACTACTGTTTATGTCATTAAAAATACCGTAGCGGTTTTTACTCTGAAAGCTCATATTGATAAAAATGTCAGTCCAGAAAATTAAACGCACAATTTCAGATTACAGGAATCTCACCAGATTCTTGCGAATTTTCAACAGACAGTATTCGTCCGTCTTCGTCAGGCACTAAGAGATTTTGTAGAGGTTGTAACTACATCGTTTTGGACATCGTGATTCGAAACCGGCGCTCGGCGTGGCTCACTGCATGCGTCGGGCCTATTGGATGCGTCTGGCTCACTGGATGCGATGGGCCTACTACATGCAGCAGGTCCTCTCTCCCATCGGCTAGAGAGTCTCGCTAAAAAATCTTTTCGCAGTAGAAATCCGATCCTCGGATTTGAAGCACCTTGTGTATTCATTAGAGTAGCTCCATTTTTAACATGTTGCTGAATGGCCAGGGACTCTAGTCCCCTTAAATGACGATCAAATGGGACGTTGGATTTTAGCAGTGTAGACGTTTTGCTCCATCCAATCTCGTGCATCATCTCCATGTGATGGGATGCAATGCTGTTTCTTGTGTCTTTATTCTTCATATCAGCCATGTGTTGTTTAACTCTCTTTCTAATTCCCACTAGCGTTTCTCCAATGTAAACAGCACTGCAACTCATCACATGGTACACTGTACACTAAACCTTCAGACTAACGGTCGCCACACGCCAGTTGGCCGGTAAAACGTGGTAGTTGGCGACAATACGACACTATTGCACTCGACAAAGTTGGCGACTACTGTCACGTTTTATTTATTGAAAATAAAACGAAGAAGATCCACTTTATTGTTTAAAAAAACCTCTGCAGACTTATAAATTATACAGGGTGGTCCACAAAAAACTGAGGACCAAAGATTTTGTAAGTCCAACTTTTCTAGTTAGCGCCCCTCAGAACCAGTAGAGGACAAAAATTTTCCTGTTTCATTGGATTTGTTTTCCGTCTTTTCCTGGTTCTGAGGGGTGCTAACTAGAAAATTTGGACTTAGAAAATCTTAGGTCGTCAGTTTTTTGTAGACCACCCTGTATAAATTATGCACGGCGACAAAATTATAAATTGTACTCATTGGCGACCAACAAATTTATAGTGGCGACTAAACATAATCAGTCTTCTGGCCGCTGTCTACTAAAGAAAAATTCTAATCTGAAGCTTTACTTTACACTCCTTCACGTGTATTTGGGATCTTGGACAAAACACTCTGGTCTTCCTCGCTCGTCACTTCAATCCATTTTTCAGCAGTTCGTTTTTGATATTTCCACCATTCTTCAAGAATGTTGCAAAACCTTATTCTTTTGAAGGCCATCGCTCAAAATGAATATCGTTAGGGTAGTGCGTCACTCCACGACCCTGAATTAGTGCGACCACATCTTCAGAGCACAAAGGGTAGATTTATAAAACTGGGATACCCGTCAGGACTCTTGTCCAAAATGATCTGGAGAGCGGTGGGATCACACAATGAGCAGCGAAAAGGAGATAAGAGAGAAGAAATCCGAAAGCCAGTCAGAGTGGGTCTTACCCATCTCAAGGGAATTAGCGAGAAAATGGCTAGAGTGCTAAAAGAAAAAGGTTTTGAAACATTCTTGAAGAATGGTGGAAATATCAAAGACGAACTGCTGAAAAAAACGGATTAAAGTGACAAGCGAGGAAGACAGAGTGTTTTGTCCAAGATCCCAAATACACGTGACGGAGTGTACAGAGTCCCATGTGATGAGTGCAGTGCTGTTTACATTGGAGAAACGCGAGTGGGAGTTAGAAAGAGAGTTAAACAACACATGGCTGATAAGAAGAATAAAATCACAAGCAACAGCATTGCACCCCACAGCATTGGAGACGAAGCATGATATTGGATGGAGCAAAACGTCTATACTGCTAAAATCCAACGTCCCATTTGATCGTCATTTAAGGGGACTAGAGTCCCTGGCCATTCAGCAACATGTTAAAAATGGAGCAATCTGATGAATACACAAGGTGCTTCAAATCCGGGGATCGGATTTCTACTGCGAAAAGATTTTTCAGCGAGACTCTCAAGCCGATGGGAGAGAGGACCTGCTGCATGTAGTAGGCCCACGCATCCAGTGAGCCAGACGCATCCAATAGGCCCAACGCATGCACTGGGCCACGCCGAGCGCAGGTTTCAAATCACAATGTCCAAAACGATGTAGTTACAACCTCTACAAAATCTCTTAGTGCCTGACGAAGACGGACGAATACTGTCTGTTGAAAATTCGCAAGAATCTGGTGAGATTCCTGTAATCTGAAATTGTGCGTTTAATTTTCTGGACTGACTGTTTATGTCGTACAAACCATGTAAAATACCATACATAAGGACCAAGTCGTTTATTAGGCGACGCATTTCGAGTGTAGGTAGATTTAGAACTTTTAATCGTTCCTGATAAGATTTATTGTAATGGCCAGGAAGCAGCTTTGTAAAGCGTCGCTGCACAGACTCAATTAGCTCAATGTCTTTTAATAAGTAAGGGGACCAAACTGGTGAGGCATATTCTAAAATGGGTCTAACATAGACCTTAAAGGCTCTAGTAAGTATAAATACGTTCTGTGGCTGAAAACACCATCTGATCATTATAGCTCTGGTGCGAGCAGTTTTCACAATAGCGTTAATGTGGCTAGATGCCTTAAGGTCCTTTGACAAAATAACTCCTGAATTTTTTACCTGACTTTCACTGTCCAGGACGTTATTATTAACGCAGTAACTTAAGTTTTTATTTTTCTTCCGATTTACAAAGTTTTACATTTGCTAGCAGAAATTGCCAATTGCCAATTCTTGCACCACACTTCGACATCTCTGATAGCATCACTTAAAACGTAATGGTCGTTAGTAACTTGTACAGTTTTGTAGAGTTTAACTGTCATCAGCAAATTTCGGGAACATGACACCAGGAATTCTACAATTAAGATCATTACTATAGATTAAAAATGTTGGTCCCAGAACAGAGCCCTGCAGCACTCCACTAGTAACTGATTTAACATCTGAAGTGGAAGAACCAATACAAACTGTCTGACTACGAGATGAAAGGATTTCAAGCATTTTGCCACCAAAACCATAATGGTTCAGTTTGACGTATAATTTATGTACAACAACAGAGTCGAAAGCTTTGGAAAAAATCTATGAAAATTACATCAACCGGGGAATCAGTATCAATGGCCCGCGTCCAGTGATCCATACATTGAAGCAGCTGTAGCGTTGTGCTTCTTCCCGGAATAAAACCAAATTGATCCTTTCATAAAATATCGTAGGTATTGAGGTGAGTGACATTTGATCACGGATGATACGCTCAAGCACTTTACATGGGACACATGCGAGTGACATGGGTCTATAGTTACATGGATCAGCTGCATCACCCTTCTTATATAAAGAAACTACACGTGCAGTTTTCCACACGGCAGTAATGGTGCAAGTGTGAATGGAAAAGTTAAGAATCATGGTTAACGGTAAACATAATTAATTTTTAAGTTGCCCATAGAAATGAGCAGAAAACCCATCAGGACCAATAGCTTGGCTGGTTTTAAGTAATCCAAGATTAACGTCTACATTTTTCTGAGTAATGTTAATGCTGCTGCACTGAGGATAATTTTTAGTCATGGGAAGCTTTTGTGGTATGCACCCATTATCATTGACAAAGTTTAAAATTTATGCACTATATTTGTTTTGTGGTCATTATTTTGTTTATACAGGTTGTTCCAAAAGTCCCAGATAGTCTGAATAACTTTTTTAATGGATGAGAATTGACACTTGCACCTTTGGTGACCTTGGTTGGGTTGCGGGTTCTATCTTTTGGCATAAGACAGGGCTCGAAATGAGCGGTATCGCATCGCAATTTGCACCACAAATTTAAACTTTAGCGATGCAAAATTAAATAATGTATCGCAGTTTAGCGATGCAACTGTATTAAATGAGACAACGTAACAGCGTACGTAGTCATGATCGTGTTGGCTGACACGGAGATGCTAATCCCTCCTACTTTATAGGCAGGCCAAGCGTCGCACATGGATTCTAGGAAATCATTGGTCCTACCATCAACTACGGTATTTAGTTGGTGGCGTCTTCATTTCAGACACTGGTCAGAATAGTCTTAACGTGCATCGGATGCCATTGTCTTGACCAAGCATTCGTGCGTGTAGCAAAGTAAAAGTGAAACAAAAATGGCTATTGTTTCAAATAAAGTAAACTTTTTGTATTATTTTTTACTAAATAAATTATTCTTTAAAAGTTGCTAATCATTTTTTCGTGACTGCTACGCAAATTTGTATTTTGTTTCGCATTTCTGCTATGCAATTTTTCTAAGACAATTCGTGCCCTGTAAGAGATATCGCAGTACCCCCTCCATGGGGGCCCCAGGGGGCACAACTCAGTAATTTCAAATGAGAAGGGGGGGGGTCGAGTAGCACGTCAAATTAAAGCCCTTAACGAGCTGAGAAAAATGGTGCAAAGAAAACGTCGCTACGTTGCGCCACCATCAAAGTTCGAAATAGCACTTTGCATTGGAAGTATTTACGACACTAGAAAACCATGCAGAGATGTTCACAACGTGACGGAATGTTCTAGATGGATAAACTGAAAGACACATGTAAAAGAAAAGTAGCAATGTTGCGGTCCCGAATTTGGGGGGAGGGGGGCAGGGCAAATAAAATCTTGACTGAGGCTTCAATAAAGAATTTCAAATGGGAAAGGTGGGTCGAGTGGCACGCCATATTAAAGCTCTTAACGAGCTGAGAAATATGGTGCAAAGAAAACGTTGCTACCTTTCTCCAATCAAAGATGGCGCTCCTTTAAAGTAAGAACGAGACACAAATTCCTCTTAGTCTGTTCCAGGGGGATAAACTGAAACGTACATGTACAATAAAACAAGGTTGAAGCACCTTAGTTTGGGGCAGGGCGATTTTTACCGTAGCTGGAGTGGGATTGGAGAGGGACATGAACGAAATCCTAACTAAATAAGCTATTCAAATTGCAAACCTTGCACCTCCTGACAGTAATACAGTGCATCGTTAAATAAGCGAACTGCTCCTTTAAGAACACGACGAGCTTCACCATAAAAGAAAATCATTTCAACTTTATCTTCGTTGGAATGAGGCGTTACTAAAGGTGGGATGGAGTAAGTACTAAAAGGATGTACAGTATGAAAGGATGTGCGAAAATGGATGAACAATAGTGGACGTACGAAAAATGTACGACAAGATGCGAGAAAAAACAGGGTGGAACAAATGTACAAAAAGGTGCGAGAAACACGAGGTATGATAAAATGTACGAGGAAATGGATGTACGAAAGTGTAGGGGTCCACGAAAATATCAAGCTTTATTGTGTTGTGCTGACTTGGCAGTGATCTGTCACTTCAGTAAATGAATGGCCTACTTTTGAAAACTACCTTCAAGTTTCATCATGTTGCTTCCCTGAAGTACACATTTTTCTCTTGAGATGCATTTTATCGATGTGACCACAAATTCACTTATCACTTTATCCACCTGTTTCAAACTTTACATTGTCACCATTTTGGAAGGAAGCAACGTTTATTTGCTTGTTAAGATCTTTACTAAGAGGTGCAGCTCGATTCCCCTCTCTCATTTGAAATTTTTGAGTTTAGCCCCAACCACAATTTTATTTTTTCTGCCCCCTTCTGGCCCTCCCCCCCCCAAAAAAAAAAAACGGTACCTTAATATTGCCACATTTCCTTTACGTTTGTCTTTCAGTTTATCCATCTGGAACATTGTCACATTGTGAACGTCTCTGAATTGTTTTCTAGTAACTTAAATGCTTCCAATGCAAAGTGCTATTTCGAACTTTGATGGGGTGCCCTTTTTGATTAGAGCAACGTAGCGACTTTTCTTTGCGCCATTTATCTCAGCTTGTTAAGGGCTTTAATATGACGTGCTACTCGACCCCCTTCCCATTTGAAATTACTAAGTTGTGCCCCATGGGGGGGTGGGGGTTACTGCGATGTCTCTTATACCAAAAGATAGAACTCTCAACCCAACCGATGTCCCCAAAGGTGCAAGTTTCAATTCTCACCCGTTATTTAGCCTATCTGGGACTTTTGGAACACCCTGTATAGTTACATCAATTTTTGCTGGCCAGAACAATGCATTTATTCGATATTTTTTGGGCAAACCATGCATGCTCTACAGCAATCACCAGCAATCCGTAACTCAAAACAATGGTATCGCAGCAGATCCCACAGCCGGTTGTAATTGCGAGCGCCATTTGAAAACTATTCTGGCGTAAATGAAAATACAGTTCCAACCTTCACCCAAAGGACGCTGATTGAAAAAACCATGGCGACGGTATGGGATGGTGGCCAAGTGGTGCCATCTCTACACCAAGCGGCGAACATGCAAACTAACCGACAAGGTTTCAAAGTTCTGCCAGAGATACTATACTTATAGAGATACGAAACGAGCCACGATCGAGCGACACGCCTTGTGCGAAGTGCATGCCGGGAAAACGACGGAGCGACCGCCGCGCCCTCGCTCGATAATCCTGGGCAACTATGATAGTTGCTTGCAAGCTAACAAGTCACTGGTTGCACGTTATAACTTGATCTCGAAGCTTCAACTTTGTTGATTTTATTGTTAAAATGATTGATTTGATTTGATTATTAAGCTATAACCATTACTGCTCTTGACAATGGTTTAACGAGTGAGAAACAGTGGCTCATGGAGACAAGCCATCGCTTTGAATTGAATTAAATTGAATTTATTGAGACCATAGTTTCCCTAAACCATGCGCCTGTCTAAACAACTGTTTAGTCTCTTTAGTCTCTCAACAAACAAAACCTCGCGATCAAATCGTAACATCAAATCAGCTGCTTGTTAAAGGTCATCATAATGTGATTATTATTGTGCCATCAACTGCACCATGTAAAAGCTTAAAAAAATAATGCTTTCAAGCTGGTTCCTAGAAGGACGCGATGTTGGTACACTGTCCCGTTTGTTGTCGCATTGATGTTTGTTTCGGTTGGTTCCCAAGAGTTTTCCGTCAACAATACATGTCGTAATATTTCGTTTGTAACTGACTGTTACTACCAATCGACATTACCCTTTACACTACCGGCAGCTCACCTTTTCTCATTGCTGTCGTGCAAAGAATGAATACACTCGCCCTTTTCATTGCATCCGTGCCATAAATGAACATGCTCCTCCGTTTTCACTGGTGCCGTGAAAAGAATGCGCTCCCAATCACATTAAAATGTACTGCATTTGAATTGGTTGTAACAATGACTGCGTTCGCCACCTATGAA